>OY744482.1:262210615-262345464 GCA_963556165.1 Tipula helvola | reverse complement strand
ATGCATACTTATTAAGATGTCTCGTCGGTGCCTCACGGAACAAGAAATTTATGACTTGTTATTGGAATCTGACGTTGATTGCCCAGATGAGAATGAAGATGATTCAACTGTACATGTTGAACAAGCATTAGAAGATATTGCCACCAATACGATCATGAAGCCATTTGATAAAAATGAGGAAGACTGCAAAGGCTTCGAAACTAAATCTGGCATTGAATCGGAGCCCAGAGTAATTGCAACAGCTTAAGAGACGAAACAGAACGTGAGCCTATTTCAATTACTTATAAGAGAGACATAAAATGGTGTAGAAAGGAATTTCTTGCCCAAATCCAACCGCCCTTTCAGGTTGAATCCGAAAATTTGCTTGAAGACAAAATAAAAACTTCATACGATTCCTTCTCGCAGTATTTTACAGACAACAAATCTCTACGTCAACATAATTATGTGAAAAAATTCAAACTTATAGAAAAAAATAAAATCAAAAAACTATTTGGATTACATACCTTGATCGGTTGCATGAAATTTTCTAGATTGCGATTTTACTGGAATTCAATTTTAGGAATTCAAGCATTCAATTCCAACATGACGTGTGATAGGTTTGTACAATTAAGAAACAACTTGCATATAGTGAATAATCTTGAAATTGCCAAGGACAACACAGATACATTTTTTAAAGTTAGTTGTTTGCAATTACCTGTTGAACAAGTAGTATCTATTGACGAACAAATAATTCCATATACTGGCCAACTGTCAACAAAACAAATATATGAAAGGTAAACCAAATTCATGGGAATCAAAGTTTACGTTCTAGCCGGAAAAACAGGTCATAGCCTTATGATTTCTTTCTGTATCAACGTACTTCAGGATTATCGGCTCATTGTCAAAGCAAGTATGGTTTTGGAGCTTCTGTTCTAATAAAATTAGTCGAGAGACTTAGGCAACCAGGACATAAGATTTTCTTTGATAGCTTTTTTACGACGCATCAATTATTGGAATATCTTCGACATAAAAATCACTTTGCAATCGGAATGGTTAAGATCAACAGATTTAACAATCCTCCCCTTATAGCATTTCGAAAAACAACTGATAACAAAATATGGGTATAAGGTTTGATGCTGCAGCTACATGACCAATATGACCACTTATTATGGAACTTGACTATTTCCTAACCGATTTTAGTGAAATTTGGTATACGTGGTGGAAATAGGATTCTAAACTGATTTTTGGCTAAAGTTCTGGAATATGGCCAACTAGCATGGAACTTGGCCATTTCTTATACGATTTTGATGAATTTCAGTATGTATGATAGAAATGGGATTCTAAACTGATTTTTGGATAAAATTTTGGAATATGGCCAATTAGTAAGGAACTTGGCCATTTCTTATCCGATTTTGATAAAATTCAGCATGTACGATGGAAACGGGATTTTAAATTGATTTTTGGATAAAGTTCTGGAATATGGCCAACTAGAATTGAACTTGGCCATTTCTTATCCGATTTTGATGAAATTCAGCATGTACGATGGAAATTGGATTCTAAACTGATTTTTGGATAAAGTTCTGGAATATGGCCAACTAGGATGGTACTTGGCCATTTCTTATCCGATTTTGATGAAATTATAAATGTACGATAGAAATGGGATTATTAAATAATTGTTGGATAAAGTTCTGTAATATGGCCAATTAGTAAGGAACTTGGCCATTTCTTATACGATTTTGATAAAATTCTGCAAGTACGATGGAAATGGGATTCTAAAATAATTTTTATATAAAGTTCTGGAATATGGCCAACTAGCATGGAACTTGGCCATTTCTTATACGATTTTGATGAAATGCGGCATGTACGATGGGAATGGGATTCTAAACTGATTTTTGGATAAAGTTCTGGAATATGGCTAATTAGTAAGGAATTTGGCTATTTCTTATCCGATTTTGATGAAATGCTGCATGTACGATGGAAACGGGATTCTAAAATAATTTTTAGATAAAGTTCTGGCATATGGCCAACTAGCATGGAACTTGGCCATTTCTTATCCGATTTTGATGAAATTCTGCATGTACGATGGAAATGGGATACTACAATAATGTTTCGATAAAGTTCTGAAATATGGCCAATTAGTAAGGAACTTGCCCATTTCTTATATGATTTGATAGAATTCAGCATGTACGATGGAAATGGGATTCTAAACTGATTTTTGGAAAAAGTTCTGGAATATGGCCAACTAGGATGGAACTTGGCCATTTCTTATCCGATTTTGATAAAATGCTGCATGTACGATGGAAATGGAATCATAAAATTATTTTTGGATAAAGTTCTGGAATATTGCCAATTAGGAAGGAACTTTGCCATTTTTTATCCGATTTTGATGAAATGCGGCATGTACGATGGAAATGGGATATACAATGGATGTACGAACTTGCATGTACGATGGAAATGGGAATCTAAACTGATTTTTGGATAAAGTTCTGGAATATGGCCAACTAGCATGGAATTTAGCCACTGCATATCCGATTTTGACCAAATGCAGCATGTACGATGGAAATGGGATTCAAAAATGATTTTTGGATAAAGTTCTGGAATATGGCCATTTAAGAAGGAACTTGGCTATTTCTTATCCGATTTTGATGAAATGCGGCATGTACGATGGAAATGGGAATCTAAACTGATTTTTGGCTAAAGTTCTGGAATATGGCCAACTAGCATGGAACTTGGCCATTTCTTATACGATTTTGATGAATTTCAGTATGTATGATAGAAATGGGATTCTAAACTGATTTTTGGATAAAATTTTGGAATATGGCCAATTAGTAAGGAACTTGGCCATTTCTTATCCGATTTTGATAAAATTCAGCATGTACGATGGAAACGGGATTTTAAATTGATTTTTGGATAAAGTTCTGGAATATGGCCAACTAGAATTGAACTTGGCCATTTCTTATCCGATTTTGATGAAATTCAGCATGTACGATGGAAATTGGATTCTAAACTGATTTTTGGATAAAGTTCTGGAATATGGCCAACTAGGATGGTACTTGGCCATTTCTTATCCGATTTTGATGAAATTATAAATGTACGATAGAAATGGGATTATTAAATAATTGTTGGATAAAGTTCTGTAATATGGCCAATTAGTAAGGAACTTGGCCATTTCTTATACGATTTTGATAAAATTCTGCAAGTACGATGGAAATGGGATTCTAAAATAATTTTTATATAAAGTTCTGGAATATGGCCAACTAGCATGGAACTTGGCCATTTCTTATACGATTTTGATGAAATGCGGCATGTACGATGGGAATGGGATTCTAAACTGATTTTTGGATAAAGTTCTGGAATATGGCTAATTAGTAAGGAATTTGGCTATTTCTTATCCGATTTTGATGAAATGCTGCATGTACGATGGAAACGGGATTCTAAAATAATTTTTAGATAAAGTTCTGGCATATGGCCAACTAGCATGGAACTTGGCCATTTCTTATACGATTTTGATAAAATTCAGCATGTACGATGGAAACGGGATTTTAAATTGATTTTTAAATAAAGTTCTGGAATATGGCCAGCTACCATGGAACTTGGTCATTTCTTATCCGATTTTGATGAAATGCGGCATGTACGATGGAAATGGGATATAGGTACGATGGATGTACGAACTTGCATGTACGATGGGAATGGGATTCTAAACTGATTTTTGGATAAAGTTCTGGAATATGGCTAGTTAGTAAGGAACTTGGCTATTTCTTATCCGATTTTGATGAAATGCTGCATGTACGATGGAAACGGGATTCTAAAATAATTTTTAGATAAAGTTCTGGCATATGGCCAACTAGCATGGAACTTGGCCATTTCTTATCCGATTTTGATGAAATTCTGCATGTACGATGGAAATGGGATACTACAATAATGTTTCGATAAAGTTCTGAAATATGGCCAATTAGTAAGGAACTTGCCCATTTCTTATATGATTTGATAGAATTCAGCATGTACGATGGAAATGGGATTCTAAACTGATTTTTGGAAAAAGTTCTGGAATATGGCCAACTAGGATGGAACTTGGCCATTTCTTATCCGATTTTGATAAAATGCTGCATGTACGATGGAAATGGAATCATAAAATTATTTTTGGATAAAGTTCTGGAATATTGCCAATTAGGAAGGAACTTGCCATTTTTTATCCGATTTTGATGAAATGCGGCATGTACGATGGAAATGGGAATCTAAACTGATTTTTGGATAAAGTTCTGGAATATGGCCAACTAGCATGGAATTTAGCCACTGCATATCCGATTTTGATGAAATGCAGCATGTACGATGGAAATGGGATTCAAAAATGATTTTTGGATAAAGTTCTGGAATATGGCCATTTAAGAAGGAACTTGGCTATTTCTTATCCGATTTTGATGAAATGCGGCATGTACGATGGAAATGGGAATCTAAACTGATTTTTGGATAAAGTTCTGGAATATGGGCAATTAGTAAGGAACTTGGCTATTTCTTATCCGATTTTGATGAAATTCATCATGTACGATGGAAATGGGATTCTAAAATTATGGCATATACATACAATTCGCTTAGACAAATTACTCTTAACGTACACGTATTCACGTAAAACACACGGCTGTATCTGCGACACAGCCACACCCTACTTTTTCACAAGAATTTTTATAAGCAAGCTTTAGTTATTGAAATTTTTACAACGGTCTGCCTAACTGTAGATGAAAATAATGAAATCATACACAAATGCAATATAAGTAAAATTGTGTGTATGTGAAAATACATTACTGAATTGAATAGGGGATCGTATCGAAATCTGGGTTTTAGAAATCTTCGTTATACAAAATCTCGGTTTTCAAAAGCTCGGTTTTTAAAATCTCGGTTTTATAAATCTAGTTGAAAAGTTTCCATTTTAAAAATCTTCACTTTTATATACATCGATTTTCAACCCCAACTCATCCCCAGTTCAACCCGCGAACGGAACCCAACTCAACCCTGAACTCAACCACAAACTTTATATAAAAAATTGTTCAATTTTTCAAAATATACTAATCCAACCCCAACACAACTCAATGCCTAACTCTAAATTCATATATAAATTTGGTAAATATTTATTTAACCAGCTTTTTGGACCAATTCGCTTTTCAAATCTCCGCTCTGATGATAGAAACTGATTGGCGACAAAAAAAATTCAATATCGGACCAGCCGTTTTTCAGATACCATGGATGCAGACATCCAGACAGAGACTGACTGATATTTTTTTTTTGATTTTTCAGAATCAGGAACTTTCAAAACGTTGAGAAAAGTGGTTTTGGACTAACCAAATTGTTGCTCATTTTTGACAGGATCTCAATACTTTGGTCTTTTTAGACCGAAGTAATTACACTTGTTAGTTCACCATCAGATTATTGTGTATCAGCGAGAGGTGTTTCCGTGTCTCCTTTTAAAATCGGTAAAACATCTAATTTTCATCAAATTATGCGATACAACCCAGCACTTCTTGTATAATTTCCTTGATGGATCTTTTGTCGTTTTAAAATAACATTCCTATAATTAAACATTAATTTATTTTGCCATATTTCAGATTGATAAATATTGAACCTGATAACTGAAGTACCTGTAAATCAATAGAAGGTATAAATCAAAGCAACCCAATTGCTACACTAACTATATATCCGTTGCCTGCTTAATGTTTCTGGAAATCCGATCATGTTTCTCAAGACAGTGTCTCTAATCTAAAACAAATTTATCGATTATTTTATTTCGGCATCATATATAATGACTAACTTGTGCGTTTCCTACTCTAGGAGAGTTAAATCTTAATTTATTTCAAAATTAATTATTAATTTAAAAATCAGCCCGTAACTCCTTAAAAATAAATTAAATTAGACATCGAAATTGTCAAGACAGCAAATTAATCACTAAATTTGACAAGCCTTAAAATATTAACCTGCACGGATTATAAATTTGTGGCATAGGTATTCCAACATAATAATTAAACGACGCAGCTTCAATCTTGTACGAGATACATACGCCTAAATATTGAATAATTAGTATTTTGTTATATGTATAGTGTTATACATATTATGTATATGATAAAGATAAAGCTTAGCTCAAGAAAATACAATTTCGGAAACCACAAATCCGCTAGATGCCTATATTCTAGAAAGGTGAGTCAGGTTCCACGGGACTTCATAAAAATCGAAATCGAAATCGTGATTATTTATTTCTAAACTTTACTTGCTTAAATAGAATTAAATTTATTTAATTTCAAATTTCTAATTAAACTAAAATTTAAATTTATTTTTTTTCAAGTTTAAGAACAAATTATACCTAAATCAATAGGCAGTTTCATCATCAATAGCCGCCACCTCACCCCCCCCCCCCTCCCCCTCCCTCCTGTCATAACTAACCGCATTCAACTATTTGCTTCAACTGTAACATTTAAAATTTAAATTTAAAATAATTAAATTTTTTTTTTTTGCCTAAATCTGAAACCATCTTTTTGTTAACATATTTAATTAATATCCCACTCCAACCTCTTAGTAAGCCCGCGGAGACGCAGCAATATTCTGGAACCCGGTTTACAAATATTAATATTTATGATCATTAATATCTCTGACAATTGAAATCAAATTTAATCAATTATTTTTATATCATAAACCGAGCAAAAAGTTATTTAAATTTATGTCGTTTTCGATTGATTTTTTTCCCCTCTATGAAAAGCAATCTCAATTTCGGCGTCAAGCGAACAAGAAAATTTTATTGCTCTTTTATGTTTGTGGGTTATATGCCAAATATAAAAAAACTAGAAAATTGCAAATATAAAATCTAAAAAATTCGTTTTCAATGCAATGTTCAATGCATCAAGTCAAATTTGCGCACTTCGTAAAATAATTAAGTCGGATATCAGAATTTGTTATAATAACTATAATATATGCACAGTTCAGGATTCAATTAAAAGTGATCCGAAATTCTTCTGGAAGTTTAATAAAGCATTGTCTACTAAGTCGGAATTTCCCAGCGTTATGAGCTATTTAGATAGTAGCTCTAACGATTCCATAAAGATTTGTAATTGGTTTTATGATTACTTCAGAAGTGTATTTAATTCATCATCGACAATTACTAATTTTAATTATTGTAATTATAAGTTTTTGGGCGGATATAATCGTATATCTGAAAATGACGTTCACTTGACTATTAAAGAACTCGAAGTTAACAAAGGTAGTGGTCCTGATGGTATTCCGAGTAAATTTGTTGTTCAGGCTAGCCAGTCTTTAGTTAAGCCTTTATCGATCATTTTTAACAAATCAATTAATAGTTGCATATTTCCTAAAGCATGGAAGACCGCGTTTGTTATTCCTGTTTTTAAATCGGGTGCTGCTGGTGATGTAACTAATTATCGTGGAATTTCCATAAGTAATGTGTTTAATAAAATTTTTGAAAAGCTTATGTCAAAATTTTATATAGTGAAATTCGTCACTTAATTAATATATCTCAACATGGATTTGTACCTGGTAAATCAACGACTACCAATTTGTTGGAGTTTTCCAGTTTCCTTTTAAACCAGATAGACAATAACGGTCAAGTAGATTGTGTGTATACTGATTTTCAAAAGGCTTTTGATAAGGTGGACCATCAATTGCTTATAAATAAATTGGACCTCTTGAATGTAACGGACAAATATAAAAATTGGATAATATCATATTTAACTGAACGTTCAGTTTATGTCAAATTTAACGGTGTTTGTTCTTCTACATTCTCTCCTACATCCGGTGTGCCACAGGGCTCTATACTTGGTCCATTATTATTTTTAGTATTCATAAATGATATTGTCTTTAACATGTCTAGTAAATGTCTATTATATGCTGATGATCTTAAGATCTTTCGATCTATTAAATCTGGCAATGACTGCCTCCTCTTACAGAATGATTTAAGTTTATTAATGAATTGGTGTTACCTAAATAAACTTGATTTAAATATTAATAAATGTAATATTATTACCTATACTAGAAAAAAGAAGCCCATCTTATTTAATTATTCTCTTAATGGGGTTGTAATAAATAGAGTTGAAATTGTTAAAGATTTAGGTGTTACTTTTGATAAAAAATTATCTTTTACGACTCATTTTGACAATATTTGTTCGAAGGCTAATAAGTTATTAGGTTTTGTATTACGACGTTGCCAGGATTTTACGTCGCACCGTATCATATTAATTTTGTTTAATTCCCTTGTAAGAAGCCAACTCGAGTATTGCTCACAAATTTGGAATCCATTTTATGCCAGTAATAGTGCTAGAATTGAATCTATTCAACGCAGATTCACTAGGAGTCTATTTAGAAGATTTCGTTTTGAGGATTCTGTTCCACCATATATAGTTAGACTAGAAAAACTAAATTTATTAAGTTTGGAATCACGCCGATTGTACTTGGATGAATTGCTCTTATATAAGGTCATTAATGGAATTGTTCACACTTCTTTCCTTACTGAAATTAACTTTTATGTTCCAGCCTACCGGTCAAGAAATTTAAATTTATTCAAAATTTTAACTCCAACCACAAATATTGGTCTAGCCTCGCCACGCTGTCGGTTATTAATGAATCATAACTTATTCTTTGGTGATAATAGTATTGATATTTTTAATAAATCTGTTTTTCATTTTAGAATTTCTTTACTAAACATTATTAATAAATATTTGATGTCTTAATAAATGAATCAATTTAATTTAAGCAATTTAATATGAATTATATCACTTTAATTTTATACTAGTTTATTTTATTATATTATATTATTGTTGTATTATTATTATTATTATATTATCTTTTCTTCAAATTACATTTTTCTTTTTTCTCTTTTGAAATTATGTAGGGGAGACCGGGGTCAGTTGAAACACGGGGCAAGTTGAAAATTGAGTAATTTCACCTGAAAACAGTTTTTTTTTTTAATTCTGAGAAAACTAAACGATAGCTCTTCTCATAATTTAGTTCTCTTCCAAAATTCGTTGCATACAGACGTGTCAGTTTGTTTGTATCTACAAAATATCGTTTATGAGCAAGTAAAGTAACTTTTGAGTTTAATTTTGTAGTATTAATATATAAGTGTGTTTATCTAAAATTTGATGTAACTTCGAGGATATATTAAATTTAAAGGTTTGTAACTGTTAAAAAATGCATGTATTAGGGAATCAAATATGTTTTAACTGAAAAATAATGAAAATAATGTGCATTCAGTGTATGGGGCATGTTGTAATAAATCAAGCAGTGTAAGTTGAAACATGTTACAACTTGCCCCATCATTTCTGAAGTAACTAGCAATTTTTAAATGTTTCATTCTATCTTTAGTTTCGTTAAAATTTAATTAATCTAGATAGTATGAGAACATATATAAAGAAAACTGACCGAGGTAACTCATCGCTCGCCGATATTACCAAAGCCGTCAAACGGGTTAAAAGCGGGGAATCTCTACGCTCGGTATCAAAAGATTACCATTTTTCGTATGCGACTCTTTCAAGGTACGTGAAAAAATTTGAACAGGGGCCCTTAAATACAGTGGGATACCAGCCAAGTCGTCAAATTTTCTCCTCCACACAAACTGCTGAACTAGTGAGTTACCTCAAACATGCGTCACAAATTTATTTCGGCTTGTCACCTGTCGAAACTAGAAAATTGGCCTTTGAGTGTGCTATAGCTTTTGGAGTAGACGTACCACCGTCTTGGCACACAAATAAAATGGCTGGCGCAGAATGGCTAACAATTTTTCTAAAAAAAAACCCAGTACTTTCTATCCGTACTCCAGAAGCTACCAGCCTGGCTAGAGCAACTAGCTTTAATAAAACAAATGTGGCTAGTTTTTTTCAAAAACTAGCTGAAGTTCGCGATAGATTTAACTTTACCGCTGCCAATATCTGGAACGTAGATGAAACAGGGGTAACTACGGTACAAAAATTAAATAAAGTGATTGCTGAAAAAGGAGTCAAGCAAGTTGGGGGACTTACATCAAGTGAAAGAGGAGTGCTTGTGACGGTTTGTTGTGCTGTAAGTGCTGGTGGAAACTCTATTCCACCTATGTTTATTTTCCCAAGAAAAAGGTTTCAGCCACATTTTATTAGGGATGGACCCGTGGGCAGCATTGGTACAGGAAATGGTTCAGGATGGATGACTGCAACAGAATTTTATAGATGGATGGAACATTTCATTTCTCATGTGCGACCATCAAATACGAACCCGGTTTTATTAACGTTAGACAATCATGAGTCTCATTTAGCTATTAAAACTATTAATCTTGCTAAGGCTAACGGAGTTATATTACTATCCTTCCCACCACATTGCTCCCATCGGCTTCAGCCACTAGACAGGTCAGTGTACGGTCCGTTCAAAAAATTCATGTCGATTGCCCAAGATGCTTGGTTAAGAAATAACCCCGGCAAGTGTATGACAATATACGAGATTCCTGGTTTGGTGGCTCAAGCATTACCACGAGCCTTATTACCAGAGTCGATTACCAAAGGCTTCAAGGTATCTGGAATAGAACCCTTTGATGAACATATTTTTGGAGATGCAGATTTTCTTCCATCAAGTGTAACAGACCGACCTTATAATGAACAGGCACCAACTCAAACTCATGATAATGTTATTGGACATAATGAAGTTTCAATTAGTCCATCATCTGGTACCGTTCTAAAGGAAGGAACTGATGCCACGATACAAATTTTAAACATATTGGGCGATGACGAATTATTATCTAACGCTGCCAATACAATTGAAGAAATTGATATTGAGTCTCTACCAATTATATATGCTACAGAAGAAGAGTTTTTAACAATTACGACTGGTGAGTACATTGTATTTTGTTTAGAGTAAATATATTCAAATTATACATTATTAACAGGAATGGATGTAAATCTGCCCGGGCTATCGAATAATCAATCACCGATGTCTACCTCACAACAGTCACAACCACCAAATAAATTAAATATAATTTTCGAACCAAATTTCGTTCGTCCTTTCCCGAAAGCAGGTCCCAGGAAAGAAAATCGATGCGGTCGGAAAAAGAGGAAAAGTGCAATACTAACTGATACACCAGAAAAGGAGGCATTGGAGGAAGAGGAAGCGGCTAGACTGCTTAAAGTGAAGCTTAAACCAGCAAAACACAGTGTGGATAAACGCCAAAAAGTCAAGCGCAAAGTTCTACAGGAAAGACACGATTGGTTTTGTTTAGTTTGTGGTGAGGCTTATTCACGCAGTAAAGCTGGAGAATGTTGGGTAATGTGTGTGTCATGCAAACTATGGGCTCACGAAGAATGTACAGAGTTAGAAGGTAAAAAAATAATATATAGCTGCCACGAATGTACAAATTAATTTTTATAGTTTAATTGTTAAAAATGAATTGTTTTTTATTTTATTTAATTATCGATGTATTTCTGTTTTATTATTTAATAAATATTGAATTTATTTTTTGTTAATTGCTGGTATTTACTTGAGGAATATTGTATGGTGCAAGTTACCTCATACTATGTTTCAACGTACCCCATATACGGGACATGTTGTAACACTAAGATACTATTTTTGTTGGCTTAATTGTAAGAAAACTAAAATCAAAAATTAACAAAATTCCTTCAAAATAAGGAGAGAAAATACTAAACTTTTATAATATATACACATGAGTTACCTACACCTTATAGTTATACTTATATGAGGCAAAAAGCAAAAACTGGTTCAACCTGCCCCGGTCTCCCCTATTTATTAACCATATTATTGTGTGAGGCAAAATGTAAATGGAGCTTCATGCTCTGTATTATGCCCGAATTATTTATAAAAATAAAAAAAAAAATAAAATAAAATAAATGTTGAGCCAATTAATAGCCATAATAAGTTTTCAAACTGAAAATGGCGGCCAATCAGCCAAATGACAGAACCAGAATAAACCTACAAACATATTTATGTAAAAGAGGAGTACGAAAAAATCGAGATGTCTGAAAAGTGTTGTCAAGTAAAAATATTTGACCATCAGAACATCGTTTTAATACACTAGAAGCAAAAAAAGCAAAATTTTCTCCTTCAGAGTGCTTTTTTTGATTCAATCGAAAACGACATTAGACTCTGAAACCGAGTATATAATAGGTGCACTATCAGGCTATGTCCGCCACGCCCCAAATGAAGATCTGAATCGGGTCCACAACAATTTCAATGTACGCCTTCCAGATTTCAACCTTCAAGGTTAAACGCAACCGAACAATTCACACACACACACCACGTAATTCACCTTTTAATCAATAATCAACAGACCACTTTTTTTACAATAAAATTAATTTAAATTAAATTTTTGAGGAAAATAAAAAACAAAAAAAAACAAGACCGTTTGACTCGAAAGTCATGGCCAACCCCTATGCGAACACATTATATAAATACTGTATTATGAGTTGTGTTAAGCCATGAGAATTTTTCCGTAAATTTTTTTTTTCCCGTAAACTTCATAGCATGCTATGTTTGAAACAATATAACAATGAAAATTATTTCTTACGTTGGATGTGGCTTAGTTTAGTATTAACGTATTGGACTCAGCGATATAAATACATGGATAGGGGATTGATCAAAAATCACATTGATTTACGTCACTAAAAATGGAGCAAATTTTATTGTATAGTCTCACTACTCTTTTATATACTCCTCTTTATCAAAAAAAGTATTTCCGAATAAGTGCCGTACTTGAATAAATTTCATTTCGAAATTTTTCGAAACAGATTTTTTTTTAAATTGAATGGGATAAATATTGGATAATGTTTAATTATATTGAAAATAATTAATTAATTATATCAAATTTGAATAGTTAAACATGACGCTACCAGTTTTCGTACACTAATTAAAGAATTAATAACCATTTATTCCTTTAAATTTCAAATACATCCCTGAAAAATAAACAACAACAACAAAAATTCGAGTAAAACGTCAAAAATCTAGCATAAACAAACATTCAAGAGAATTTTCGTTTTTTATTTTTAAGATGTGTTTTAAATTTGTTACCATGGTTACTACCACTTTTATATTATTGTATCTGGCATGTTTTGAATTTGCAACGTTTATTTTTTCCGTCTCTAGGCGACAGCTACTTTGCTTTACCGCCTCCTACACATAAATTTGAATTTGGTATTCGAAAATTCGAATTTAAAGACAAGGACGAAGGTTTTTTCTTTCTCTATCACACACTTAATACTTTTTCAGTTGCTCCATAAAATTTGTTCTATCCCCTATCCATGTATTTATATCGCTGATTGGACTAGAGCCAATGTGCTCAAGCTATTTTAGTTTTGTTTTTTTTTTCTCAATTTATATGTTTATTTAAGAAACACACAGCTCGCGCTGTTTGCCGGTTTCTAAGGTATTTTGTGTGATACCCCAACACATGTAAAATCATCTTTACAAGCGTTTAATCTCGAGCTAAAATAACGGCTAGAATATATCAAACGATCAAATGGTGATTGTCGCAGCTGGACATCACCATTATATACAAATTGTATCCGTCCTATGATGAGCTGTAGCCCCTAGTTATTAATATGGATGTAATTTCCAAATGATTTTATGCTATTGAAATTAAAAGTAAAGTAAACTTGCTTTATAACTTAAACAATATGCTTTACCAAAATATGTAATGTTGACCTTGCTTTAAAATACGATTTATAAGAACATTTAATAAGATGAATGACAAAGCCTGTCTTAAAACTTGTTACAAGTTTTTGAAGTGGGCACACGAAGCATTTTAACTCTTAATAAATTATTGATAATAATCAAGTATAAGTCATATTACGGCTGAAAATAAAACATTTATAACGTGCTATGCATTGCCCACAAGTCCCGTTTTTACATCGGCGTACTTTGAATATATAATATTGTATTATATTATCGTAACTAGAAATTATGTCAACGCATTAAATTGAAATGCATATACATATGTACATAATCAATAATAATTTAACAATACTAACCAAATTACCTGTTTTACACCATCGTAATAGTGTTTATTCTGAGTTTTATTTTCTTTCAGTATTATTATTCTGCATTTGACATAGAAACAGATAGAATGAATACAATGAATTTAAACGAAAACAATGAAGCGGAAACTATGCATGATTGCTTCGATGAATACGATTTCGATCGAAACAACTAAACACTCATACAATGACAAAAACACAAAAAAAGCACAAGACAAAAAATTATTTTAAAACAATACAAATTTTTTGAACCCTTTTCCGATAGTTCATCTTTAATTTTTCTGTATTTTTTTTTTTTTCGTATATTGTTTAAACTTAAAACATATAAAATTAAATTAATTTGTACAAAATAAAAAAACAAATTTTTTATTTTACTTTATTTTATATTTTGGGGCCAAAAAAATAGAAAAAAGAAAATCTTAAATTAACTCAAATTGGACTAGTAATTTTATCATAATAAGAAAAGGAAGTTTATTAAAATAAAATATTGTGATACTAATGTACATTCATAGAAGCATTTGCCAAATGAATACAAATTAAAAGATTGTTAAAAAAATTTTATTTTGCACATAAGTGGAAATTTATTGAATTGGGGAGAAAAATATAAAAGTTTAAAAAATTGATCGGGCTCGCAATTTGCTAGACAAAAATATAATACAGTTTATGATTATTTGTACGTAGTTTTTTATTTCAAACTTGTCGTATTTTAGGATAAAATGTTCTTTATCCTAAAGGGGGAATTTTTAAAATTTAGTTGAGCGACAAAATCAAATGAATCTACAGGTTTTTATTTAGTTGCTTTCCACTAAGGATTACATTTCCGTGTAATCTATGTAATTTTGGCGGAATCTATGTAATCTACTTTTAAAAGTTTAGCTTGAATAATATTTTTTTTTAAATTCTTCGAGCTTTATTTAAAAATTTAAATCGATAGTTATCAATAATTAAACCAGATCACATTTGTTACAGTGCAGTATATTTAATTTATTTCCAAAATAACAATGGGTCGACCTAAATATGCGAATTTTTGAGGAATTGCAATTTCAGCTAGTGAAGAGCAATGTTGCGCATATTGTTGCATAGCAAAAAATATTAACTAACACGGATTTTTCATCATCTGATTACGATTGGTGATGACGATGAACACAACTATGACCCTCTTTCACAACTATGACTTTCTTGTCAGCACTGCTGGTTGGCATGAAGCAATGCAATATACCGGTGTTTTATACAAAACGGGTCTATATCCGTACGCCCTTGATTTGGCTGCTACTGCGTAAAGTAGGACGGTAAAAGTTAACTTCTAAAGAGTTGGGAGTGCGTTGAGCCCCAGAAAAGATTGCATAGAATAAAATGAAAAAAAATATTGCAGATATTACTGAAAAATTTTCAATTATGAAATCAAGAAAAACTAACTTCCAGTCTCCGCGTTGATTGTAGACTATAATACCACAGAATAAAAAACAAAACAGCACGGACATTAAGTGGACTAAGAAATTTTTGCTCTTAACTTATATTTTAAATATTAATTTTGAATTTTCAACAACTGAAAGATAATTTAACACCTAAAATCTTACTTTCGCTAAACCAAGGTCAAAAATGACTCCACTTTTGCTTCTGGGTATTCTGTGGTAATACTTTCTGTGTTTAATTTGTGATATTATTTTTAATTTATATTCCGATTAAAACGATATAAATCAGACATTTAATTTATTATTGATTTGATTGTTGTTGATAATAGAAATGGAATGCTTTATAAGTTCTAATAAATAAATAAATACGATATGTGACCAAAAATATTTTATTTTTGAAAAAAAAAAAAATTGGGTGGTGGAGGGGGGGGGGGGTTGCAGCAAATTTAAAGTCGAATCCGAGTGCCATGTAAGCTCGGCGCGACTCTGAACCATTTCAATACCTTATGAAAGAGAATTTCAACTTCAATATTTATGGTTTCAAATGAGTTTCTTTGAAAATTTATAAAGACGTTCTTAGCAAACTGAAAACCTAGTATGTATTGCTTATGACAAAATGCATACAAACAAAAACGTTCCGAATTCAAATGAAAAGAATTCAGTTTTTAAACGTAACGTAACGTGTTTAGTTTCTTGATCGTTCTTGAAAATCCCATTCAATGAAATTTTAGTTTTTCTATTTTAGTTTTTATGAAATATTTGAAACAATATCCAAAAAACAACAAGCGCGTTCACCCTCAACTCGCAAAAGATTTATGTGAAAACTTTTTCGTATAAATATCTATTGAACCATTTCAAGCCATTTCAATAAGGCTCAGAAACCCCTCCAAAAAGACGGATGTTGTTCGCTCAGTATTTAAACTAAGTTACATTTTTGGTTCAAAAATTTATTAAGTTATAATTCTATTTTGAATTTAGAGGACGAACCTTATTGACATTAATTGAGCATGAGCAAATTACAGTTCTGTTAAGTTAATTACCTAAACCTGCCATGTACGCTTTAAAATATACCATTACTCATATACAGCAATCTTGTTCAAGAATCCATAGTAGTAAATGGTCACGGCAAATTCGCTGAACAAAATAAAATCGCAGCGCTTTATCACTGATCAGTTTAAAATAAATTAAATAGAGCGGTTCTATTTGGGCGCAAAGTTAACCGTATATCATTGCAATTAGAAACACAGTCGCGCGAAACTTCCCGTAAGCAAACTTACCAACAGCATGAGCTTGAGCAATACTAATAAAATAAGAAACCGCGATTAAACAATTTTAAAATTATTATTTTATTAAGTATCAATGTGCATATATGTACAATTTTCACAGCTCCCTATTTCCATTTAATTTTTTTACACTACACAAGCATAATTTGTGGTCCTTTCGCTCGTATGTAATTTTCATTTTCAAAAACACTTGCTTCTGCTGCGGCCATATATAGCAGATATTTTTACAACAAAATAAATTTAAAGTAGGCGGTTCCTTTTAGATTTTTTTTTGTATTCGGCTCACGATGTTTTTGAAATGCCGGATGATGTTATATATTGCATGTGTATGCGTAGATTTTGCATTGATTTTACGTTTTTTTTTTTTTTTGTTAATGTCGATATTCACACATCCCAGCAATATTTTTTGTTCGGCACTTTTGTTTCCCTTACCCGATTTCTATACAATTTTTAAGTTACAGTTTAATAATAATGAAAATGGCAAAAGACTACTAGATAAAATTTCAAAAGTTATGACGCAAAATAAATGAGACACGTCTGGTATTTCAAATAGCCAATTTTTAACATACGGCAAGAATTGCTTAGAACAAATGTAACGTCTAATGTGTTCTGGTAGCGCATTAAAAAACATCGGAGCGGTAACAACAATGTAGCGGCGGACGTGCTCATTACTAAATCTGGGAATACTATAAAGAAGGCGATGATTAGCGCGAAAGTTATATCGAGCATCACTTCTTATTACATACTGATCGCTACGCTTAAAAAATACTCGTGAAACCTTATAAATATACAAATGCCTTAATGGTAGAATATTGGTTGCCTTGAATAAAGGCCAAGATGATTCTAATCTATTTCTCCTCAAGATTGTGCGCAAAATCCTTTTTTGCTGAACGTACAATGGTTTGGACGTAGTTGGATAACACCCACCCCAACAAGACAAACCATATTCCAACTTGGCCATAACCAAAGCATGAAACGTAATTTTCAACACCGAAACCGGGCATAAATTACGGAGGAGGTAACAAATACGTGAGGCTGATGCCATGTAACATTTTAACTTGGACACATGCGTTTTTCAACTAAGGTTAGTGTCCAAATGTATGCCAAGATACTTAAAAGAACTGACTAGATCAATGCTCAAACAATCCATATGACAATTAACATAAGTCAGAAGCACTATGATATGTTAATGGGGAAGCAGTGGGAACGGCTGAAATGCCCGAAATTTTGAACCACATAAACTTAGTTTTTTCACTTAGAAACAGGAAATGCTTATCAAACCATTTATGTAAGACCTCCAGATCAGAATTAGACAAAGAAATAACGTCGTTGGCAGATTCCGCAGAATAAGCTAGAGCTAAATCATCAGCATATCCAGTACTGTGACCATTTAAATTAAGTTTAAAAATAGAATTCGTATAAATTAGAAACAGTAGAGGACCAAGCACTGATCCTTGCGGCACCCCCTCGTTCACGGCCCTAAGATCACTAAAAGTATCATTAACTCTAACCCTCATAGTTCTATCATCTATAGGTAAGAAGCAAACCACCTGTTAGAGACACCTCTAAACCCAACATCAAACAGAATAGATAATAAAAGTTCATGATCCACCATATCAAATGCCTTAGAAGCATCAATAAACAACCCAGCACAGATCTTACTGCTGTTTAGCCCATTATGAATAAAATCTAAGAATTCCAACATAGCTGATTCAGTACTCATACCTTTGCGAAACCCGTTCTGATGAACGCTTAGTGTTTGACACTGATCAAGGAAAATAGTTACTCTGTTTTTAACAGCTTTCTCCAGAACTTTGTGAATGGCTGGCTGTAGTGCAATGGGTCTATAATTACCCATAATAAAATTGTCACCACTTTTGAAAACAGGAAGAACAGTAGCGTATTTAAGCCTCACAGGCACCACTCCCTGCTCAAAAGAAAGATTAAAAACATGAGCAAGAATAGGGCTGATAACTCTAGAACTGGCTTTCAAAATGTTATTGTTAATACTTTCACTATCGAACGACTCTTTCGGCTCCAACGAATCAATAATATCTAAAATCTAACCATTAGAAACCGGAGTCAAAAAGAATGTTTCCGAACAGTAATCATACGGAAGGTCATGGTTTATTGTTGTGATATACGAGAAAAATTTTGTTCTAAGCTTATCAGCAACGCTAGTAAAATAACAGTTGAATGCATAGGAAATATCTACTTCATTAGTAAGCAGAGTGCCGCTATCAGATAAAATATTTCCAATAGAAGATGCTTTAGGCGTTTTTGTTAAAATTTCATTTACAAGGCTCCAATTTTTTTTAACGTTACCTCCATTAATTGAGAAACGATTCATGTAATACCGTTCTTTCTCACTCTTCACATCAACATTAATTTGTTTACAAATACAATCATATATTTATTTCACGCAGACACGATGTTTTTTTAGTTTTTTCCGAAATTGGTTCCTTTTTTGATTCGATTTGCCAGATTAAGTGAGATCCATCGCTGTAAAAGCCTGATATTTTTGACCCGAGAGCAATAAAATTTATTAACAGCTAGAGACGTATCAACTAGATTCAGAACAGGAGTCTAGTCACTCTGCTTGACGAGTTCATTCTGTATCCGCTGTGAGTAGGCTCCGAATAATCGTCGTCTTCGACGATGCTAGATTGGTTCGAAGTAGATCGACAATCTTCACATAACCAATTAGCAGATCGGTTTTTAATTCCTTGGAGGAGCTCATCGGAAATGCGGGCACACTTGATGTGATAAAGTTTGTTAGCAGTACCCCCACAATTAATACCAGGAAATCGCTTCTTGGTGATATTGGAGGAGCACAAATTACAAGTAGCTTCCATTACTATCAATAAACAGTTCGACAAATCTTTAACAGTAAGTCTATTTTATAGGTTGATGTAATTTATTAATATTTTATAATTTAATAAATTAAAACTTTATTCACAACAACTTATTGATTATAGTGCTAAACTGTCAATACAACCACTAAATACAATAATTAGGCGGAACACAGAATAAAACCTTACTGTACTTCTTCACTGTTAGACTTTTTACACAAACAATCCGCTTGCACCAAATTATTACAGGTTTTGTAATGTTTCGATTATTTAAATAAATTGATAATTATCTATTATTTTCACGAGCTACAACTATCAAAATAAATACGAATAATGTTCACAAACTAATGAATGTACACCATATTGTATTAACAAATATTAATAGAATTGTAATTTTATTTATTTTATTTTATTTTATTTTTAAAGAGAGTAAAAATTTTAGTTCAGTAAATGTATATACGCTTAGGCAGACAGAAAAATAATTCCCTCATGTTCCCATGCGGTCACACAAATTTGTACTAACCGTAACAAATGTTGCTTGATAGCGTTGTTGTAGTTGTCGCGGCTCTTCTCTCTTGTCTATTCGCCCCCCTATTGGTTAAGTTTGGCTGCAAAATATGAAATAGTGTTTTTATCCCATTGGAATTATTCCCAATTACGCCAGAGTACACTATTGGGAATTGGGGAATAAAAAATTGGGAATTATTGAAGTTTTTAAATATAGCAATATTTTTCCAATTCCCAATTTTCCCAGGGAATAGCTGGAATATGGCCACTGGGCAGTTTAGTGGAATGTTAGGTTGAGTTGATTTAAATTTAGTTGATACAAATATGATGCTTTCGACTAGAATTGATTTCGGGATTGAGCTGGCCGTTGAGTAGAGTTAAGAAGACGGCTAAGATTTGGTTCGAGCTAAGTTGAGTTGAGGTTGAATTAGCTTGCGTTGGGGTTGAGTGAGGGTTTATTTGAGGAATTATTTCTTGAATTGCGCAGTTAAGCGTTGAGTTTGGGGTTAGGTTAAAAGTTCATTTTACGGTTGATTTGGGGATGAATTAGTGATTGAGTTGAGGATTACGTTGGCGGTTGATTTTGTGATTGCGTTGCTTCATAGTTTGAGGTTAACTTGAATATATAGTTGGAGGTTGAGCTAACGATTGAGCTAAGATGTTCAGTTAGGATTTGATTTGGAATTTGAAGTTATGATCACCTTGTGAGATTTCTTGCCGTTGTATTTTATGTTTTCTTTTGCAACTAATTATTGGTTTTTTTCATTAAGTATATTGTGAATATACAATTCAAATTAAATTTCAACTGCGTGTAAGATAATTGCGAAGTGGATGAGAGTTAGTGACTGTGCATCTCTCGTACATAGTTGTTTGAATGGAGAAGGAGAAGATCAATGTTTAGGGAAATAAAGTCACAATATGGAAGATGCTGATTGATTTTACTACATAGAATGTGTTTTGGATGGGCAATTAGTTAGTGAGGTATTAGAATACGTATCAAAACTGGTAATGGGGTTTATTGTTTAAGTTAATACTAATATGATTTTCAGAATTACAGGTAAATGTGAGTCAAATAAAATTAAGTCTACTATACATACAACAGTACACAAATATCTATTATTTATATAACTCGCGGTTCGCAATTACACTAGACGAATTTGATTAACTTTCACCCCACAATTTTAGCTGATCTTGTTAGATATTGAAAATTTACTCCTGCTTGACAAAAACTTACCCGCAATCATGCACACATAGACTAAGCTTTCGTAAATATTATAGATCCTAACATCAATCAGAACCAAAGTTCTTTCAGTAAAATTCATTGTTTGTACTCGTACATAAAAGTTGCATGAATAGGTTATAGTATTTTGAAGAATCTCAAACTAAACCCCAATAAATCAAATCCTTATTACCGACACGTATTTTATATTCAATTTTTATGTTATTTTCCTAAATATCAAATTAAGAATTACGAATTGTATCAAAACTTTGCTACTTACTTAGTATGTACACACATTTATCGTTAACTTTATACCTGATGTGGATTAACATCAATTTTAAAATTAAATTATAATCATATTTCAAATCAAATAAATAAAAATCTGTAATAAAATAAATAATTTAAATTTGCAAAACTTTATTCTTTAAAACTTACCTAAAACTCAATCAAATATAAATATAAAAACAAGTGAAAAGTATATATGGATGTAAAAAAAAGGAAAATCGAAAAAGAAAATTTATCTTAATTTATGTTCCCAATTTTCTCATTTTTCTTTATATATTTCATTTTATCAACGAAACGAAATTTACGGATACACACACATATGTATATGTATATACAATATTATATATACATAAAACCAATTCATCTTATTTCGATCGTATAACAACCATTTTCATTTAACTAAACAACGAAAATAAAAACTCAATTTTATTTTACCTTACATACAAAAAAAAAAATCGTATCGTTCGTGATTTTCTTTTGCGAAAAAATAAAATTTTCACAATTTTCCAATTTTTCATTTTCAGCTCTTTATATATAATGGGGTGGTGTATGTATAATATTGTATATGTTGTTGTCTTATGAAAATTATTTTAGAATTCCAGAGATGTTTCCTCCAGTAGGTACCTACACGAGTATAAAGAAGAACAAAAAAGTTTTATTTCGTTTGCTCATTTCGTTGTGTGAAAGCAATAAAACATTTTACTTTAGAGGGATCAACGATGATAGATGGAAGGTGTCGTATTGGTAATAATAATAGTAATAAAGCAAATAGGATTTGTGTGTATAGCTATATTGTAAAATTTTATATTTTATGTATTCTCCTGTTTTTTTTTTTACATACGGAAAATATTTCCTGAAGCTGTTATTTATAATTTTCCAATTGATTATCAATTATAAAATATTTACAAAGTCAAATTTAGTAAAATAATATTAACAATATTATTAATAAAATATGTAACGGAAATTTACGGGAAGCATTCAAAATATATTCGCTTTATTTTAATCTGTTCCAACATTATTGCATTTAACACATCTTTCTAATAATTTACTTAAACCGTTAAAAAATATGTTAAGGAATTAGAAATTTCTTCGAAGTCATAATCACGTAGCTTGAGCTATTCTGGGTTTGTGGACTTACAAAATCATTTTGTCCTGACAGTACTCTTTAATTATCGGAAAAGCTCAGCGCAGTAACAGCCTCCTCTTGTGTTTTTTGGTACTATATATGAGCAAATTTAGAAATTGAAAAGTTAAAAGCAAAAACGATAGAATCGTTTGGTGTTGCAATCAGTTGGGTTAAAGAAATATAATTTTGATAAAGTTCCTTGAAGGTATTTCGAAAAAAAATCTGCATATCAGTCTTTTTGTAGTAAAAACGCTTATCACTACAAAATACACATCGTACGTATTCTTATTTCTTCCTATATCATCAGTTTCAATAATTTTACATACATATTTGAAAATTTGAAATTTAAATTTTTCTTCCTGAATAACAACTTCCACACAGATATACTTATTTAGATAACAAAAAAGATGATCTGAACAAATATAATGTTACGTAAAAGCAAGCACAAAAAATTCAACATCCGTCTTATTCTGTATCCGTTCCTTCGTCGCCAAAAATTTATTCAAAGAAGACAAAAATTCAAAATTGATTTGTTTTTCTTGTTTTGTTTCGTTAACACAAAAAAAAACTTCAAAAACAATTTTTTTGGTGATTCTTTAAAAAAAAAAATGTTTACAGAAAAAAGTAGAAAAACTAAAGGAAATATTTTTATTTTATATAGAACTTGTGTACTTGTGTTAGACTATTCTATGATGATAGAAGATGATAATATTTTATGTAACAAATTCACAAAAATAGCAATGGGACACGCGTCATTTGTATGATAATCAGTTTCAGATGTGAACAATTTTTTTTTTAGCTTAGTTTTTCTTTTAATATTTCTTATTTTATTTAAGTTTTTTGCTTTGGTGAAAATTTATGAGAAAAATTCAGTTAGACTTTTGACAACAATATGTCGCCATACAATTTTTTCAGTTTAGTTTCCTTCGTTTACAGTATTTTTGTTGTATATAGAGTCAACACTTAAATACTTTTTCATGTATACTGTTTGGACGGATAACGGATTGTGACTTAAGATAAAAGCAAGAAAGATCTAAGGGGATTATTTGATTGTATATTACGTAGCATGTGAATAAATGAATGTATATTTTGATTTTCCAATCTAACGAATTGAAATCGAAAACAAAATAAAATCTAAATTTGTATTTTTGTGTATTATTATTATGGTTTATACTAAGATGGACAGACTAATTTGGGAAATAGAATATTTCATTAGATTTCAGTTCTGTTGTGAAAAAATATGTGTCAACATAAAATGTTACCATTTTAGACCATCGGTATTATGACTCGATATTATATTTTCATTATAGAATACCAAATGTACCAACTCCCCTGATAATTTTTAATTATTGCTTGTTATTTTCACTGTTCTGTGCTCGGAGCATGTTTTAACTAACATAAATTCAAATAAACGATCTGATTTCATTTAAAATTTCAGTATTAGGAAGCATTTTTTCGAACAGTTTCTAAAGTTGGAGAATGAATGTTAGTCCTAATTTTATCATTTGACAACATCTGATATTTTTTTTGCCGTTATGTTCTAAGTAAAATGCTGCAAACACTGTTATTTTTCAATCGTTGTTCCTTGTACGTGTTTCTGTTATTTTAGAGGAAAAATGGAAATACACATTTCTAAAATAATAGTTGTCCCTTTTTAGTTCAGGGATACGTGATTTAATGAATTATACTGAAATGCGACTGAAACGCAACTATAGCTATAAATATACTTTCAATGATTGTTTTTTATTTGAAAGGTCTGTTTGTGCAAAATAGTTACGTGCCGTATAGCAACGCAGGTGACATCTACAGTTGGTTGCGTTACATCGAGCTACACCGGCTCCGAATCGGTTATTGTATATCGTGCAACACCAAAACAGCCGTGATGACAGCCGATGTTGCGCATCGTCATCGTCTATTCTGGCCCTTTTTGCTCATCATCGTTCGAGAAGACAACATCAAAATATCCGACGCACAAAAATAAAACATTAAATAAATAAAAATAAAAACTTGTTAATCGTCATATTTAATTGTGTGTTATCATTTTATTCTGTGTTCAACTCTTGGATTGTTGCTGAAATTATCATCATATATTATTTGCCGCACTGCCCTCAACTCATCATTTATGGTCCTTCGAGCCGGATGGATACAACGATAAGGATACCCAGCTATAGCATCGAGCACATTTTCACAGAAAATCTCAACAATTCGGCTTATCGGTTTGTATCCATTTTGTGTGTTTAACTATTTAAGAACATTAATTTAAAACTCGGTTGTGCAGTGCGTGTAATCGACAAAATCGTGGCAATTAAACCATTAGTGAATCGAACGTAATAAACAATTCCGTATAGGCAAAATTGCATCCATTTTGTGTTTTGTCGATTAAGAACATTAATAAAACTCGGTCGTGATTAGTGATTTCGAACATACAAATAACCACGTGCAATCTCACATAGCGTCCATTTTGTGTGTTTTGTCGATTTATTACCATTAATAGAATACTTGGTAGTACAGTGCGTGTAATCTACAACATCGTGGCAATTAAACATTAGTGAAATATAATAAGAACACATATAATCAAAATTACATTTATTTTTTGTGCTTCGTCGAGTTATTAACGATAATTAAAACGCGGTCATATAGTGTGTTCAATAGACAATATTGTGTCAATTAAAACATTGGTAAATTAAGACAACGGTAGTTCGCGCAGTTTTTGGTGTATACGATGTCAACGATAAGAATTAAGCAGGCGTCATTGCAAAAGAGTCTTGAACGATGTCTCCAGCGTAGCAAAGCAATCAAAATCGAGAATCCTGAGATCGACGAGGAACCCGTGAAGACTCAAATTTCATATCTTGAATCTCAGTATGAAGAATTTCGCGAAATACAAGACAAGGTAGAGGCGGTCTGTGGTGCAGAGAAACTTGAAGATGAATTCGGCAGTCGCGCTCAATATGAAGAATATTATATCGCCGCCATGTCGAACCTAAAAACACTACTGAGATGTTGTCGTATCACAGCTGCTTCTAAATCGCAAGAGGATACTCCCAAACCACCACCACCAACGGATATTAAGCTACCCCGCATAAAGATTCCTATCTTCGATGGTGACTATGCGAATTGGATCGACTTCGAGAACCTGTTCACCGACCTGATTCACAACAACCACACTCTCACAAATTCGCAAAAACTTCATTATTTAAAAGCGAATCTCACCGGTGGAGCTGCCACATTACTAAAGTCAGTGCAGATCAGTGAAGATAACTATGCGGAGGCATGGAATATGCTGAAAGGCCGATATGACCATAGACGTTTTATTATTGACAGTCATCTTAGGAAGTTCAAGAGTATGCCGGTGTTACACAATGAGTCCGCTTCAGGGTTAAGAAGAATAATAGATGTTACCACCGATACAGTGCGCTGCTTAAAGGTATTAGCTGTTCCAGTCACGACATGGGATATTATCTTGGTGAATTTGATAACGGAGAAACTCGACACGGAAACACATCGACAGTGGGAACTATCTCTCAACAGAGCGCAATATCCAACGTATCAGGAACTCATGCAATTTTTAGACAGCCGTTGGCAATCATTAGAAATGATTTCTTCGCTGAAGCCAAAATCATCGCAGTCACTCTCTTCACCAATATCAACGTCACATTCAAGCTCGCAACGGAAGTACAACACTCCACAAACTCGCTCGCTGATAGCCATCCCAGCATCCTCGAATTCGACAGCGTGTCCAGTTTGTGATAAAGGCCACAATGTGTTCCAATGCGATAATTTCAAGCCACTCACGATCGAAGAGAGGTCGACACTCGTTCAAAAGAAGGGGTTGTGTTTTAACTGTCTGCGTCGAGGACACCGCAGCTCCGAGTGCAGAGCCAGTTCATGTCGAACCTGCAATAAAAAGCATCACACCTTGCTGCACATCACCAACCCTCCAAATAATTCAAACTCGAATTCTGCAGGCAAGGAATCACCGACCGTTCAAGACGTTTCAGCCCTAGTAGCCTCATCATTAGACGATGTTCTACTCGCAACCGCAATAGCCATAGTTAGAAAGGAGAACCAGGACTTCCCTATTAGAATGCTGCTGGATTCTGGATCACAGACAAGTTTTATGACAGAGAGCGCTGCCCATCGTCTCGGATTAAGAAGAAAACCTGTATCAGTGTCAATCAGCGGAATATGTGCCAACGACGCCGCAACTTCACACTCAACCGTCAATTTCGTATTGGGTTCACGTGTTGATCCATCGTGGTCAACAGCAATCACTGCACTTGTCATCGAGAAGATCACCGGTATTTTACCCGCGCGAATCATTGATCCGCAAAGATGGCCACATTTGAACGAATTGCAGCTCGCTGATCCATATTACCATTACCCAAACAGGATTGACGTTCTGCTCGGAGCCGATGTAATTGGCATGCTCCAGTTGGAGGGACTCATACAAAGTATTGATGGGTCTCCTATTGCTCAGAAAACGAGATTGGGATACGTTTTGTATGGAAAGGTAGGTCGACCAGCAACCAGTCAACTGTCAAGTCTGATGACGATCATCGAGAATCATACCACGGTCGATAATCTACTCAAATCATTTTGGGAAATCGAGAATGTTCCGTCACCACGAACTCTAACCACCGACGAAATTAAATGTGAACATAATTTCCAGACAACACATTTCCGCAACAAAGAAGGAAGATACACTGTGTACCTACCATTCATAGGAAACCCAGCATCACTGGGATCATCACGCGAGAGCGCCATCATACGTTTAAAAAGCCAAGAACATCGTTGCATGAGAAATCCACAACTAGGTCTTGAATACATTAAATTCATGACAGACTACCGAGATTCAAATCATATGGAAGAAGTTCGACCAGATGACACTACGCCTGCCGATCAAATGTGTTATTTACCTCATCACGGCGTGCTACAAATTTCTCGCTCTACACCGAAGTTACGAGTGGTGTTCGATGCATCGCACAAGACCACAACGGGTGTTTCGTTGAACCAGATCGTCCACGTCGGCCCAAGATTGCAACAAGACATCTTCAGTATTCTCTCTCGCTTCCGTAAATATGTGTTTGTTTTCATTGCAGATATCAAACAAATGTATCGCCAGATCCTGGTGGCAGCTGAACATCGAAACTTTCAGAGAATCGTATGGAGAAATTCACCCGACGAACCAATCAGAGATTACAGACTGCGTACGGTGACATATGGCACTGGTTGTGCTCCGTATTTGGCAGTTCGCACACTCCAACAGTTGGCACAGGATGAATGTCAATCATTTCCAATAGCTGCCAAGATCACGCTCACCGACTTCTATGTAGACGATCTAATGACCGGCGCAGATGACATCGAGACACTGATCGAAATTCAACGTCAAATGGTGGCCTTGCTCAGATGCGGTGGCTTCGAACTTCGAAAGTGGTCATCAAACAACGCAACACTACTTGAACAAGTTCCAGAAGAATTTCGTGAGCCGCACTCATCATTGGAGCTAAACTGGGACGAATCAATTAAAGCACTTGGGTTGAATTGGTCCCCCTCGACAGATACTTTCAACTTCAAAATCACGTTAGCAGCCGATACTCAATCCCAAACCAAACGAACCATTTTAGCAGAATCATCGAGAATCTTCGACCCACTTGGTTGGCTAGCTCCCAGTATTATAATCGCCAAAATTATGTTCCAGGAGCTGTGGGTTCTTGGACTTTCATGGGATGACACAGTTCCGAGTTCAATATCTCAGCGATGGTCAACATATCGTAAAAACATGAAACAATTGGAGAAAATCAGAATCGAGCGTTGGCTCTACTGCTCATCAACTACTAAAAATCTTCAAATCCACGGCTTCAGCGACGCATCGACGAAGGCTTATGCGGCTGTGGTATATGCTCGTGTTCCTTTGGCAGATGGGACAATCAAAGTATCGATTCTGGCAGCCAAGACGAAGGTAGCACCGTTAAAGACCGTCAGCCTACCTCGTTTAGAACTCTGTGGCAGCGTGTTACTCGCTAAACTGATGTACACCACTATCACATCACTCAACCTAACAAACGTAGAAGAATTCGCATGGACTGATTCCCAAGTTGTCCTTGGATGGCTCCGGAGTCCACCCAGTCGCTGGAAAACATTCGTTGCCAATCGGGTCTCACAAGTACTCGATTATTTGAAACCTACGAGTTGGAATTTCGTACCATCACAGTATAACCCTGCCGACTGCGCATCACGGGGTGTTGACCCTTCGTTATTAGGCGATCATCCGTTGTGGTGGAAGGGCCCTCCCTGGCTTCAAGAAACACCCGATAAATGGCCAAGCCAACGAATTAACAATCACATCTCCAGCTTAGAAGAACGCAACATAAAATCAATGATAGTCATTCAAGCCAACATACCGTCGAATGACAACGAAATTCATCTGCTGCTCACACGATATTCAACACTCGGCAAACTACTTCGCATCACCATACTGTGCAGACGATTTATCCAAAACACACCAGGACACTTTTTGATAGGAGAATCTCTAATCACTACACCAGAACCATCATTGCTCGAGACGAACTCAAACCGCCTCACCCGTTACCAACAGACTCAGCGTATGTACCAACATTTTTGGAATATCTGGTCAAATGAGTACCTGTCACGCCTTCAACAACGTCCCAAATGGCTGAAGATGAAAACGAATTTGGTTGTTGGGCAATTGGTGCTGCTGAAAGACGAGAAATGCCCTCCATCTAAATGCTTGATGGGGAGAATCATCGAAACTCATCCAGGTTCTGACGGTCTAGTACGAGCCGCTACTATAAAACTCCAAAATAACACGGTGAGACGACCGGTTGTAAAATTATGTCTGCTTCCGATCAACGACAACTTCGAGTAACGACTAAAGGATGTTAATCCTTTAGGTGGGCCGGTAATGTTTGTGCAAAATAGTTACGTGCCGTATAGCAACGCAGGTGACATCTACAGTTGGTTGCGTTACATCGAGCTACACCGGCTCCGAATCGGTTATTGTATATCGTGCAACACCAAAACAGCCGTGATGACAGCCGATGTTGCGCATCGTCATCGTCTATTCTGGCCCTTTTTGCTCATCATCGTTCGAGAAGACAACATCAAAATATCCGACGCACAAAAATAAAACATTAAATAAATAAAAATAAAAACTTGTTAATCGTCATATTTAATTGTGTGTTATCATTTTATTCTGTGTTCAACTCTTGGATTGTTGCTGAAATTATCATCATATATTATTTGCCGCACTGCCCTCAACTCATCAAGGTCAATCAATATCTATCATTAATGATGGAAACAATTTTCTTCAAATAACCTTCTGTCACTTTCTCCAATAAATCCATTGTTGTTTTATTGATAGTGAGGCAGTTAAGCGGAAATATCAGAAGCCAAACGACTTAGGTAATTAACTTCAATTTTTAAAAAAAATTTAATTTCGTGTTGTTAGCTTATAAAACGAATAAATAATCATAAAGAAAATAATTATTTTTTTTATCAAAAATTGGTGTTAAGTCGTTTGGCTTCTGACAGATTCAATTGTTTAACGGTGTACCTGCATTTCTGCTTTCAAAAATCTAAAAAAAATGGCTAATTTACTTAAGTTAAACCGTATGAGCATCCACATACATTGTTTTTTTTTTTAAATAGGGAATAAATGGTAATTTGGCTTTAGTTCTTGGACCAACTATGTATCTTGTAAAATGTTAATCCAAATAATTCCGCAAAATACACCGAGAGTTTGTCAAGAAAAAATAAAATTCTTGAGAACATCCTGTAACCGAAAATTATTTGGATTCTCATTGATATTCTCGTTAACAACACCAATAGGAGCTTCACTTCGTTATTTCCTTTGCATTATTGGTAGAGAATAAGAGGTGCTCAAAACTCATCGAATTGTGTGTGCAGGTGTATGCCTATCTTGGTCATACATTTGACGATGTGCATGATGGTTTTAAAAAAAATGACGTATTACTGCAGTGACTTAAACGTAAGTTTATCCGCGTAATAAATCAGAGCCTTCTAGAGTTCTGTTACTATAGAAAATTCATAAAAGATTTTTCCAAGCTAGCCAAACCATTAACAGCTTGTTTATCTAAAAACTCAGTGATCTACCATGATCCAGAATTTTTGAATTATATGGAAACATGTAAACAATTATTGGCATCTAAACCAATATTAAAGTACCCAGATTTTACTCAAAACTTTATTTTAACAACAGACGATAGACTCTGTTTTAAGTCAAAATTTTAACAACAGCAATCTTCCAATTGCATACTCATCTCGTACTTTATTAAAACAGAGTGTAATTATTCGGCGATTGAGGAGGAATGCCTAGCCATTTACGGTAGGAGGTTTAGTATCGTTACTGGTCATAAGCCACTTCTTTGGCTCTTTAAAGGAAAATAATCAACTTCGAAACTTATAAGGTGGTGAACTCAAGGAATATTATTAAACAATTTCTTATAAAAGGGCTCTTCCAACACCAATGCAGATGCCCTTTCACGCCTAGAACTCAATAGGCAATTAGAAAATAAACAGGTTACTTATAATAAAAGTCTCATTGTTCCTGAAATAAATAACCTGGAAAACCTGCAGATAACTTAAGGTAACATCATAAAAAATGGTAACACACTTGTTAGTATGCTTTCTCAACTAAATAATATAAATACCCAGAGTGACGATCCTGTGGTACAAGAAAATAAACAAATACCAACATCTAATTCAAGTCTCAATGAATTCCGCCACCAATTAATCATTTCTAAAGATAAAAATTGTAATGAATTAACTGAAGACGTAAGAGTTTTATTTAATAAAAACCAGAGTAATACAGTAAAAAAGGCAGAATTATCCTTCTATAATATCTATACAGACGGCGCGGCGATACATTCAATAAAATCTTCGGATTGAGTAATTTCATTTTGAAAGCGATTTCTAAATTTGTTTGTCCTGCCATTGCCCATATTTTCAATCTGTCTTTCATCCAGGGAATTGTACCTGTGAGACTCAAATCGGCTACGATAATTCCGATATTTAAAAATGGTGACCGCAACCGTAAAGAAAACTATAGGCCTATTGCCCTCCAGCCAGTGATTCTGAAAGTGCTTGAAAAAGTAGTCAAAAATAGAGTTACCATATTTTTGGATAGGTTTGCTATTCTTAGTACTCATCAACACGGATTTCGTCAAGATATGAGTACTGAGACGGCTTTATGGGAGTTTTTGAATAATATTTACAAAGGGCTAAATGCTGGTAAAGTTTGTGCAGGTTTGTTTGTTGATGCTACGAAAGCCTTTGACATGGTCGACCATAAACGTCTCCTATCGATTCTTTTTGACATCGGGTTTAGAGGTATTTCGAACAAATGGTTTGCTTCTTATCTCGAAAACCGAACGGTGAGAGTCAACATAAATGGAACATTTAGTGACCCTAGAACCTTGAACGTTGGTGTTCCTCAAGGTTCTGTGTTGGGCCCTTTGTTGTTTTTAATTTATACCAATTCTATCTTTAGATTAAAACTGTACTGTAATATCACTGGGTTTGCTGACGACTTAGCTCTAGCGTATGATGCTGAATCTCCGTCTGAGTTAGTCTCAATGATTAACTCAGATCTTAAGGTATTACATTTATGGTTCAATAAGCATTGCTTAATTCTGAGTGAAAAGACAAAATTTATATTTTAAAATCTGTGGTATCCAAATTTTGCCTAGTAACCTGGTAACATATCACAATTTTACTAAATGCTTTACCAATAATTGCCAAACTGAGTGTTTTAAAATCGAGTTAGTTAACACGTTTAAATATCTTGGTATCTATTTGGACTCCAATCTTAATTGGAAAACTCATGTCACCAAGTTAATATTATACACGAATTCCGCTTCCAGGATTTTTTATCTACTTCGTGATTTATGCCCGCTGGTAATGTCTAAATTGGGATATGATTTATCATGTTGGGGTGGCTGCCATACAAGTACTTTAAAGCCGTTGTATGTTCAGCAGAAAATGATTTTGCGAACCATACTGAAGAAACAAAGACGCGAACCTTCTTGGCCTTTATTTAAGTTTAATAATATCTTGCCGTTGCAACATTTGTATATTTACAAAGTTTTAAAAAAATTTTATAAGCGGAGTGGCCATTGTAGTATAAGGTTCGATGATCGCTATAACCTCCGTGGGAACCATCAACTATTTCACAATATTCCGAGATTTAATAATGATCACTTCCGCCGCTGTATTCTTGTTGCAGCACCTACATTTTTCAATGCTTTGCCGAATTTCGTTAGAAGGCTTATCTATACTAAGCCATTTTTAACAGAAGTTAAAAAATGGTTACTTGAAAACTCAGACATTTCTTTTTTGTATCGTATTGTTGTGTAACACAGCTGCAATTTGATTTGTTATTTATTTCAATTGGTATACTTGTATTTAACTGACTAATATTGCTATCTTTCAGTTATTTAGAAATATTTATTTTTTCTAACAATTTTTTTAGTTTTTAATGTTTCCGTTGCTTTTGTAGTATCTATTTTGTTTTTTTTTGCGGTGAATTCGAGGCTGTCGTTGTATCGACAAAGAATTCTTCCGTTTTCATATAATTTTTATTTGTAATTTTTTGTTTTTCTTTTTTTTTGCGTTTCTTAAATAGCTTAAGTTAATGAATTACTTTGTAATTAATATGAAATAAAATAATAAATAAATAAATAAAAAAAAAAATCCAAGCACTATATGCAAACAACCCACATATGGGCGATATTAAGAAAATAGTTTGGGTACAAAATGTGAAAACCGATCTCGAATTCGAGAACGAACAAACATCTACTTTACTTAATGAACACAAACCTTATCAAAGGGAAGTTCAGGAAAATTATGAAAAACTTAAATGGAATTTCTATATTTTCCTCAAATGAAACAAACAATTACGCAAATAATTAGCAAATGCGATATTTGTAATTTAAATAAATACGAACGTCAGCCAGTCAACGTAAAGTTAAAATTATCCCAAACAACAAATGGTCCCATGGAAATAATCCACGGTGATACATTTGCCCTTTCAGGAAAACATTTCTTGACCCTTGTGGACAAATTCTCGAAATTTACAGCAGCATTCGAGATTCCAAATCGTAAAACGGAAACAAAAATTAAAAAATTCCTATCCTACTTTTAGTAGAGAAGAAATCCCCAAATTAATAACATTAGACTCCGCAACCGAATTCAATTTAGAACATTTTAAAGAATTCGCAAAAACAATAAAATTTGATCTCCAGATCACTATCGCTAAATCATCCAATGGAAATTCGAAAATAGAAACACTTTTATTCTACACTAACGGAACTTATCAGGATAATTCATGAACAAAATCCAAGAGCATCATTAACTCAAATGATCAATGAAGCAATATTCGCGTATAATAACACTATACATACAAGTACAAAATTAACGCCATTCGAGCTTCATAGAGGTCATCTTGTAATAAAGCCTATTTCATTGAATCTTCCGGAAAGCAAAGTCAATATATCGAAATCATTAGACACCAATATTAAGCTATAGCACAACACATAGCTAAGCTAAATAACTGTCTAAAGCAAGAAACATTCACAAACTAAACACTTTACGCGATTTCCCTAGTATCATACTTACCAGGACAGAAACTAATCGAAAAAAGGATCACGAGGAACAAACTCGAATCCAAATATATTCCACATATAGTAACGTCACATTAACAACCAACAAAGGGACAATATGTACATAAAAATAAAATAAGGACAAATCCAAACTAATAAAGCAAAACAACAAAGGACTTATAGGCATATCACTATAGGTAACGCTAGAGCCCTTACATCAAATTACTCCATGTAATCGAACTCCAAGACTTGCAAACCACTCTTTCAAATATAGACACCACAATTAACTCATTAGAACAACTCATTGTCTCTAAAAAAAGCAAGATGAGTGTCGTACTCAGATACTCCAAAGAAAATTTAATAAGACCAGCACTTCTATTTCTAATATTACGCCTGACATTCCTAATAGGCTTTAATGAAGACTTTTCGACTCATTAGGAACTTTCATAAAATCTATAACAGGAAACATGAACCAAAAGGATTATTATAACTCATAAATAAGTTTAATGAACAGATCAAAATAAATGACCAAGTAATATAGAAATTCGAGGAAACTACTTCAGTAGTAAACCAAATTATCGACACAGTAAAGAGAAAAAATTGATATAGATTCTAAGGACATACCTAACGCAGACATTTTAATGTACATACTACACCTTAATAGACGACAATATACAAATTCACGAAATCATTACTTTTGCTAAAATTAACGTAATATCATGTTAGAAAACGAGGAAATGAGTTATGTTTTGACAGATCTCAAAGAAAATAATGAATCGCTTCACTCGCAACAACAGGTTTATTCGTTACTTAATATTAAGGCATAATAGAAATACCACAATTTCAACGATCTGAGGGCTCAGCATCAGATTACCATAACAACATAAAAATTCGGATTAATAAGTGTATTTACTTTATTATGTACACACAAAAAAATACGGCGGTGTGAATTGCATTTTATCCTAAAACATACTTTTTTTTTATCCAAACGTGTTAAATTAACTTCGCTACTACGAGTAGGGCATCCAATTCCGGAATTTAGAATTCCGGTATTCCGGAATACCGGCCCATATTTAAGTTTCAATTATTCCGGAATTGAAAACATCAATTCCGGAATTATCGAATTTCTATTTCTCACACTAATTTAAGTAGTTTCCACTTAATTTTATGTAATTATAGTATTTCTTGTACTATAACACATTGAAACTTCTCTAAAGTGACCATTAAGAGTCACAGAAATGTTGGTCACTTTATGGAGGTGATTAGGCCTAACAGAAAAATTTTCTTCAATTGTAACAAATTATTTTGAAACAAATGTTACAGATAATATTCGGGGGACTGACAAAAAGTGTGACCAATGACCAGAGATGTTCAAAATTAGTCACTTTTCAAAGTTTGCTGTGTTTCTCTTTTGCTTTCACTAGGATATGACACCTAATAAACGGAATACAAAATAATAAATGCACGTCAATAAAAAAATGCATTTTATCCATCCCTAAAATACACCTGTTAAATAAGTGTTGTATTGTTTCTTAGTTTTCAAAACCGCCAAAAGGTACTTTTACGAATAACAATGCATCGCCGTATATAGATCGGTTAAGAACAATGTATTTAATGGGAAAGGTCTTCATTCCAATTCGGACTCCAACAAACAAATTCAGAAAGATTCTCGTCGTTACGATTCCGATATAAATTTGGTGAGAGCAATTCAAGCACCTACGGCAATGATTTAACTGAACAATTCAATAATTTTATTCATTGGTCCAGAATGCTGATTACGGGAACTTGTTTCAATACAAAATATATGATTTGATTAATTCTTCAAAAACGAAAAAAATAAACAAGCAGGAAATATCGCCACTAAAATTCTAGCCTGCCTAAATGATACAACCGGTGCGTTAGGTTTTATGAGAAAAAGCAGAAAAACAGGAAAAAATTCAATCAATTAATTCTTAAATAAGTAATGAAATAAAAGAAATTGGTTGTTTTATGTAAAATTTTGATTTTTAATTTTTAATCGAAGATTATTTAAAAAAAAATCAATTCCGGAATTGATTCCGGAATTCCGGAATCGAGAGCATTCAAATCCGAAAATTCCGGAATCACATTTTTCCCAAAAATTGGATGCCCTAACTACGAGTACAAATTTTTAAATAACCAAGAGGATCGAACAATTTATTTTTCACACCGTTTGGTGTAAAAATAATATTTCTTAAAACAATTACAAAAATATTTAGGGGATTTTTTGAAAGGTAATTCCCACAACTTATTTGCGGTTGTTCGGAGTTAAAAATTAACACCGTTTGGAATTTTCTTATCGAAGTAATGATTCCATGAAGATTCGGTTAATAGCTCGTTCGATTTTCTTTTTATTTGCGCCAAACTTAAAAAATAGTTATTTTACGTCATATATTCACGCCGGTTGGTCACAATAATAATAAAATATTAATTTGGCACCGGTAAAAATCGTATAGTGAGTGTAAAAAATCTAAAAGTTTAAAGCTTGATCTAGTGTAAATCTATTAATGCGTACTGTGGGTTGATTAAATTTGTGTTAAAAATAAATTTATGCTAGCAACTCATTATACATATATTATATTGCAATGTGTTGCAAAATGTAATAATTCTAAATTTATAAATTTATGTAAGCACGTTGAACTCGATTTCAATAAATTATTGTATTAAATCAAAACGTAGTATTTACTTTCTTACCACACTCTGGCATTAAACCACAATATAACTAGAGCAACAATCATCATGACGTATTTTTTAGAAGCTTTTTTAGTGGTATAACTTGTCACTGATTCCTAGGAGTCCGTAGTAGAATGGTGGTTTTTTAGCTTGCAAAAAGCAAAAATTAATGTTTATATAAATGTTTATTCTACATTCTTTACAACAATATACAAGGATGAGATATATTGGTATTAAGTAAATATTAATTGCAGAATTAATAAAATTAAATTCTATCTAAAATATATTTTTGGAACTAACTTTCATTTTGAAAAATCACAGATTGCTGTTTTTCGATCTGAAATTTATTTCAGAGTGTACAGAGAATTACACAGTTTGATGTTAAAAATGGTGGCTATAGACTGAGCTCACAGCAATGCAAAATTAATTTTTTAGTTAGTTTTATTAACGAATTTCATTAACATTTAAATTTATTTTTACGTATTAGTTATGAGTAAGAAAACAATTTTCTTGGCCATAATGTGTAACAAAACAGTGGTTAGCCGATTTAAATAGTTTAGCGTGTTAAAATCTGAAAAAGATCTTTTCAGATTAAATATTATCGGATATTTCAAATGATTTATCTCTCTGATCTCTCTGGTCTCTCCGATGTAATAAAAAAGCACGCCATATGATATTCAAAATTCTATCGGTTTTGTTGAAAAATCTGTTCAACCCAATTCTAAAGAAATGGTTTTTCGTAAGACAGACAAGCTTAATGGTCTTAGTTTGTCATTTGTCTCACAGCAAAATTGATGTTGGTTTTACAATAAAATGTCGCGATAAATTTAAAGTACCGGCATAATTGCATTTAAATATTAAGCGTTAAATACAAATTGTAATTGTTAAGCGTTTAATGTATTTCGTATAATTCTCTATTACTACAGCTTTACATGGTTGTATTCTATAGGTAGGAAGTAATCAGTGTATAATTAGCAAACAAGGCACTATAGGCGTCATTTCGACTTTTGTCATAATCTCGAGAAAAAAAATGTTAGCTTAGTTGTAAGATATTGGGCTAGATACTCGATACTCTAGCAATTCGCAACTCTATAAATATGGCGGATTTGCTAATCGAAAATTTGCTTGCGTAAACTACTCGATTATTTTAGCAAATTAAAACATATTTTTGTATTCAGCACAAACGTTAAAATGCGCAAACAAAAGTATCCCATTTTCTGAAATTCAGAAACAAATTGGGTTGCTAAATTATCGTGTATAACATTTCTAGCAAATTCGCAAAAAATGACTGCTTATCTGCTTATCTGAGTATCGAGTATCTAGCTCATTAAATCTAAACCAAATGAATAAACGTAATAAATTATTGAAAAAGAATAATTATTTATTAATTAGTCTTTGAATTGAATAAACAAATAAAGACAACGGCTGATCTGAAGAATAAATAATACACATAGTGGAGTTTGTAACAATAAAATTTATAAAACAAGTGTGAAAATGACTAATGTGGAATTAATAAAAAATACAAAATCTGTATATTACATATGTACATACATATATTAATTTTGTTTGTGATGAATGTGAATTAGAAATAAATAAAAATAATAACAGTAATATTAATAATTCCAGAAGCTTAAAATCGAATGCTCCAGTATATGAAAACAAGCATAAATATTGCTTAAAACTACCACTATTTATTTTATAAAAAACCAATTGAATGATCTTACAAAACAAGAAGGATGTAATGAATGACTCCTGTAATCTTGTCCGGTGAATTAAACAACGTGACTGAGTTAAAAAACAATGACAGTGTTTTATTAAATTGTTTAAATAAGAAATCAGCTGAAAAGATTCAAAATGTACTGAAAGTGAAAGTTGGAATTAATTGACGATTTAAATATCACTATCTATAGGAATAAAATAAAACTGTAGCGATCATCAAAAATTAGCAGCAGCGCTCACAGAACAGCTAAAATATGGTACAGCGGAATTTTTTTGAACCGGGCGGCCTTAAAAATTTGCTCTAAAATCACGGCTCCAATCCTATGTGCATGGAAATGCTTATTAGGGTAAAGTTTCGTTGAATCCAAAGAAACTCGACGAATCTTGTTCGTTTGAGTTAAATTCTATCTGTCAAGGAATTTTGAAAATTAAAAATGGCGCTATGCATATTATTAATTATGTTTCTTTAAAATAATTAAAAAAATACACAAAAATGTCGTTATCAACGTAATGACGATATAACAGAGCGAAGTAAAAAATTTGGTTTTATTCAACATGCAATTTTATTTTTGTATATCGAAATATTTTTTTATCTGTAAATCCTAACTCTGTTCATGGATACGGTACAAGTTAGCGCTGCCATGTTTTGAACTCAACGAAACCTAAACCTATTTGAGCTCGGTACATGGAAACATGGTAATGGTTCAATATATAAAATAAAACGGAAACTTCCCTTCAAACAAGGTGAAACGTTTACAAACCGTAAACGAAGAATACTGTTCATATAACACTTCGTAAACGAACCGCTTTTACGGTGTAAAAACGAACCGTTTATGTTGTTTACATCACTTGATAATTAGACTTTTTAGCGAAGTATTGATTGTTCGTGAACAATTCTCTTTTAGAGTTACATTAATGAACCACAGTCAACAAAACATTAATGAACCGCATTTAGTGAAACACGAAGGAACCGCATTTAGGGAAACAATAATGGACATCATTTAAATATTTATTGCGAGGCATAAAATAAAGATTTATCGGACAAATAAAACCTCAACGTGTATTTTAATTGTTTATATTTATTTATATACATGGCCACAAGCCATTGCGCCAGTTCTCGTGATAAATTATTGACATTAACAAAATAATAAATATTAATTTTACAAAAAATTAAATTTAAAAGCACAAGAAATATAAACATACATTTTCTAACTATTAAAACCACAATATGGCGTCAGTTTTCGTCGCAAACTACACATCAAATGTTTTTTTCTTTTGTATGAACAAGAGCCTACTACATTCAAAAATATGATTCGTTCATAGTTCGCTTATGTTACGTATTTTACGAATTCGCAAAATGGTTTAGCGTTTTTTTTTTTCTTTTTAGTCAAAATCACATATCCTTTAATAACGTGACAGCTATTTCAATCAATCAACGCGCTGTATTTTTTTAACTTATTTATTTCAATTAGAAAATTCGAGGCTGTTAATTGTTGGAATGAGTAATAACAATACAACTGAAAATGTTGTAGTAGCAGTTATTCACAAAACAAATCTGGCATTGGTGAATATAGTTAAAAAAGGATTACTTGTGGGAATTAATATTAACTTGAAATTTTTCGTCATCGCATACTGCACCCCCCTCCCCCCCCCACCTATCCCCTTCTAATCTGACTCGAGTCGAAAAAAGTGATTTTTTGTTTTATTGGAGCACAAGTTAAAAAATAAGCATAACTTTTAATCTACGAGGTTCGCTTTAATGTTAACCGCCGTATGATTCTAGTGTCACATTTACATCGTCTTAAATAACAGTCTAAAAATAAGAAGAAATGACACAACCTAGTCGTGTTTAATTAATTCATCCGAATGATGGTTATACAAAAAAAATTGTGTCTGTATTTAATGGTGACATAATTATTATTTCACTTGGAGTTGTGTCATTCTGCATTGTGTTTTAATAAATATTTTGTATAGGCACATTTTTGATTATTAAATTTTATTTTAAATACTAAGATAATTGTTTTTCGAATCAACAAAAATAATAAGTCGTCGAAAATTGATGCTGAAGCTCGCTTTGAAAAATCAAAAAAGTAACGAGGGATCAGGTAAATTCATTTCTAACGAAAGTTTCGCTACCGAACGAGTTTTAGAAATGCCATCTAATGTTAAAATTGAAAATCCTATTTCACATTTTGAAATCGTTGAAGCATGTGCACCACAAAGTTCGCGTGAATCAGCAGAGACTGTTATTTTATCGGAATTACAGAAGCCTAACTAATAATAAAATCTTTTTAAAATTAAAATTTTGGCTGTACTCATTTTTTATTTCTCAACAGAAAATGTTAGACTGATAATATCTTTAAATAACGAAAACAACGTAGCATGTAGTAGTTAGATCACCGAACGAGTTTTAAAAATGCCGGCTATTGTTGAATTTGATAATCCTGTTTCACATTCTAAAATCAAAGAAACACCTTTACCATAATGCTCACGTGGATAAGCATTATCATTTTTCAGAATTTGTTGCAAGAATTAATCCTCAATAACACCATTAGAAAATTATAATATTAATTCTCTTGAGCATAGCAACGAAAGTAGCTATTACGATTCCGATGCAGATCCAGAATTCGTTTGTAAAGTGGTCAAACCTAGCGATAAACAAATTGAATTTAGTACAAGTTCATCAAGTGAATTTACTGGGGGAAATATTTCGACTAGCGAATCTATGACGGTCCGATAAATCTGAGAGGATAAAGCTTGAATGACGGGACAGCAGGCCAAAAGAGGAGAGCTGTACCCAAAGAATGAAATGTAAAAAATCGAAGATTAATAGAAATTCAGGGTTGATCTACGAAGCTGATTTAAAAATAAAAAAAATTATAAAGAAAGAAAATTGCGCGCTCCGTACGGGGATAAGTGAAAAATTGGTTGTCTAGCGAAATTTAACGTCAAGAAATATTTGGGGAAACAATCATGACAGTCATTAAATCAAAAAGTTAAAAATAAAGTCGCTATCAGCCAAATATTAGTATGAATAGCACTGAATACTTTTGTAAATATTTTTACATGACAAAGTTTCCTGTGGAAAATTGTGGAACATCCGTGGAACACAAAACACTTTTTATTGGTATAAAATAAGCCACTAGAGTATTAGGTCTGAAATGAATTGCTACATCAATTAGTTTATCAATAGCGATAACTGGAAAAAAAAAGTTTGTTGTTTGAAACTTGCGAAAATTAGATTTTCCTAAAATCATATCCTCGATATTTTTCCAAGATTTCCCACCAGAAATTTGAGCTGAATTTGTGTCCTGCGATAGATGTTTACCTATCACATAAATGCAATCCATCTCTTTTATACAAAATTTCTAATGATTTTTAGAAAATCAAATTTTTTGCAGATTTCCGTCAGAAGACTTAAACCGATTTTTTCGAGCGATTGCTGTTGAGAAATCACATCAATGCAGTGTATCCCAAACAAGTTTTTTCATATCATTTTCCCAGTGAAAATTTCATTTTACTTGAACTGTGCATATACAGTCGAAACTGTGCATAACTGTGGATATGTAATTTCCTTTCGGACCATTTGGTAAAATTGATTAAATCAAGAGCCGCCCCGGTGGCACAGTGGTTAGCATACTTGCTTTACGCTCCGGAGGTCCCGGGTTCGATTCCCGGCGGGTGATGAAAAAAAACCGGCTGGTTAAGGGTAGGATCAATGAATTAATCACTCATTATCCATTAATAAAAAAAAATGATTACGTAACTTCAAAATGAAGCGGCCAAATCCCTCTATGGGATGTAGCGCCAGCGAAAAAAAAAAAAAAAAAAAAAAAAAGAGTCGAAATGTTCAGAACAGATCCTAAACAATTATTTTTTACACAAAAATGTAATATTAGTACTAAATAATTCAGTTAACGCTAACAATCTCTTGGAAAGCATCTGAAGTCTCAGTTCTTTTTGATTTAGCTCAATAAGTCTACAAACCAAAACCAGGGTTCATACCCTGATGATATTCTTATTAACATGAACGAAAAAAGGAAGACCATATAATATAATGGACCGCTAGCGAAGTGACGTTTCCATATAAAATTGTAAAGTAGCCTGTCTCCAACATCTGCAGCGCAAAGTAGCCTTGTGACCGATAGGGTAACTATAATAAGTATAATCAAAATTAGTATCCACAGATGTCACTACAAAAGTCAGTAGATACATTTAGTACCAACAGATGTCACTGCAAATTTAAATTTACATATAAATAAAATAAAAAACGATAATTCAAAAAAAATATTTTATTGACCCATAAAATGGATAATTTTATTTAACTTTGTTCTAACATAAGATTTATTATTTAGATTTATAAGATTTACGATGTATGAAGTTGCAGTGACATCTGTTGGTATAAGCAAGTCTACTTAATTTGGTAGCGACATCTGTGGGTACTAAGTTTGATTATACTTGCTATAAAACTTATTTTAAAAATAACAATTAATTAAACAATTATTTTTTAAAAATTTTTTATTACGAAATTTAAATTTGTAAAACGTCCTTATAGTGAAATTTACAATATTAAAAAATATTATTTTGAAAATCGATTTCGATAGGCAATGCTATCATCATCAGTTCAATTTTACTTATTCTAGAATAAGTAAATAAGTAAAATTGAACTGATGATGATAGCATTGCCTATCGAAATCGATTTTCAAAATAATATTTTTTAATATTGTAAATTTCACTATAAGGACGTTTTACAAATTTAAATTTCGTAATAAAAAATTTTTAAAAAATAATTGTTTAATTAATTGTTATTTTTAAAATAAGTTTTGTAAAAAGTGAAATAAGTCTAGCGCAAAGAAAACATAATGTTTCCTAATTATACTTGCTATAGTTATCCTATCGGTCACAAGGCTACTTTGCGCTGCAGATGTTGGAGACAGTTAAATGCCATTGCTGGCGGTCCATTATATTATATGGTCTAAGGTTTTTCCCTATCGTTCTTGAAAGACACTAATAATGATGTATCATTGTAAAGACAAATAAAGATGGGTTTTTATTATAGACTATATATTTGACTATAAATTGTAAAAAAATACGCTCTTCCTCAAAAATATTTCCGAATGTAAGTACTTTATATCGTACTGAACATTTTTTTTTATTGTTACACCACTTTATTCTATCGTATATTTAATTCCAGTTTGCATATGTACATATGCAGGTATAAACTACTACTAGTTTTGCAACAAACATCCATTGAAATTTAAACGGGAAAAAGAGCCATAAAAACCAAGTAAACTTCTACCTGTGTGATAAAAATACATCCTTCCTTTGGTATATAAAAAAAAATAAAAATAAAAATAAAATTTAAAGTCAACAATTATGTAATCGTTTCCCTTTCCAATAAAATGGTCATAGAGCACCAAATTATTAATCATACGAGTATAATATAGAGTATATACAAACATATACACAATACAAAGCTGAGATTTTTTTAAGGTTTCATTTTTTGGAATCGTCTTATCAGTTCCCTATATATTTATAAAATAAAAACAAAATATGTAGAAAATAATAGTAATAATAAATTTTATGACTTTTGTATATTAGCCGAATAATTATACCTACCTCATAAATTATAAAATCCAAAAATTTATTTCTTTCAGATTGTTTTCTGTGTAAATTATAATGGTCAGCTTCGGGGTTTCAAAACAACAGTGGAATTTGGATCAATCAATTCAAAACGATTAAATAAAATTGTTACCATATGCTACTAAAATTATTTAAAAGCCGAACATTACAATTAAAAATAAAAGTGTAAAATACACTTTGCTGTTAAACTTTAGGTTAATTTTATTTTTTCAGGAAACTTTAAAAGTTTAAATTACAAAAAAAAAAAACTTTTCTTCAATTCAATTAAAACGCTTTAAATCTTCTTACACACATACACATAAATAAAATAGCTGTAATAAAACTTTTTTCATTTAATTTTAATTTCTTTCGTTTGTTTTTTTTTTACCAATAAATTTTGATTAAAGTTTATATGTATGTATGTGTGTGTGTATATTACATATATTTATAATGTACGATTACAAAAAGATACACACATGGATGTACATTTTCATAGATAAATAAAAAATCGCCAAAAAATAAAATAAATATACGAATAACAACAACAACTGTTATAATAAATAAAAGAAATATATTTTATTTTCTTTGTAATCCTAAAGAACAAAAAAAAAATTGTGTATAGAATATAACACAAACCAACAACAAAATTGTAGTAAAGAAAGATATATTAAGATAAATATGATAGAAAAGTTAAATATTGTGCACAGTAACAGTACAAAAAAATACTAAATTTACAACAAAATATTGTTTTATTTTCACTTCATTTAGTGTTGGCATAGTAACTATGTATACTAGCTGAGTATGTAAGTATGTGCGAGGTGGATTTTTACGTTTTATCATTCGAAAAGCTGGGTAAAGGGCAACAAAGAGTATTGTTTTATCACCGTTTTATATTTGAACATGTTTAATCCGGTATCCACTGTAAAATTGGAACATTGAAAAAATTTGGATTTTTTATCCTTATCTCAATTATACTCATATTCAGTTCCTTGTATTTGCAAGTTCGGGATTAACCCTCATGTACGGATTTAATATTAAATATTATCCGTCTTCTTAACTGTTATTTTGTAAGATAATATTCGCTAAATTTAATACTATTTTAATTACATTTTACCAATCAAATTAATTTAGAAGTTTTTAATTTCACCAAATTCCATTCAAGACACATTGACGGAAGGAAAACTATTTCTGGCACGATAAACCGTATGTTAATGATCGGCAATCAATTCAATAAATTGAATTTATCTGCATTACTTGTTTGATTATCATTCCGCTTCATTTTCTTTTTTTTTTATATTTTAATAAAGGTCACAGTTCCACGTAAGTGGAATGATAACCAAACGGGTTTAATGTACATATATTGAATTTCCTTTTGGTGGTTTGTTAAACTAATAATTCCTTGTCTTTTTATCAGTAATTATTCGAACAGCATTTCGTGTGCTTAGCATATCAATAGCTATAATTGGAATACCCTATAAATTAACAAATTATAATAAAAACCAAAAATTGTAACAATTTATAAATTAATAAATTATAAAAAAATGGCTCTATGTTGCATTTAGTACTAAAATTTAGAATGCTAATTGTGCATAAAATTGGCGATAGATTTCTACAAAAGTAATAATTAAACAAGTAATTTCAAATTACGTATTGAAACTTATAACAAATTGTCCCGAAAACAAAAATAGGGCTCCATATAAACTTGTAAATAATTCCAATAAACTTTTAACTAATATAATGTTGTTCCCTATATTTCGGCACAACTTTTCAGAAAAATCCCCACCTCTGTGTTGAGCAAAAAAAAAAAAAAAAATAACGGAACTTAAGAAATAATATTTCATTATTTTTAAAATGTGTAATAACTTTGGGTATAAAAGATTTAGAAACTAGGTTTGTATGCAAAATTATCTAAGAATTGGTGGTTATTTAAAAATAAAATACCTTCATCGTAAAGTTGGTTCGAGGCATATAATCGACCTATTAAATTCAATAGGGATAACTGCATCATACAATGAGGCTGCCAATTACATCAAATGTGCAACAGAGTTTGCAGACGTACACGTGGAAAAAAATGGATTTATGCAATTTGTATTTGACAATGCGCTGATGTTAATGTATGTACTTTAGACGGCTTAGGCACATTTCATGCTCTACGTGGGATTAAATGCATTGCACCTGCTACAGCGGTTAAATTGTGTAAAAAGATACAACGAACATCGATTACACAAAATAACAAACAAAACCACATACCTAAAGATATATATAAAAAACTTGACTCATCAGGATTAAGAAAAATTCTAATTGAAAATATAACTGCAGGTACACATGACGTGCACGGTTTACTTGTAACAGGATCTTACAGATCGTTAAGCATTTACATTATGTAAATGGAAAAAAAGAGAAAACCCTGATAACAGATATTGTTGTGTTTTCTACTTGGTTATGCGGTTGCTTGTCTATCGGTTTAAGCTCAGCGTTATGGTAGATTCGTTTATTCCAAGATCACAACAATCTAGTTTTAACCGCTAAAAATAATGATAAATTAAATAATAAAAATGAATTAAATATTACGGTATTAATAAAGAGGAAAAAAAACTCTCAAAACAAAACATTTCACTCGTCAATCGATTTTACTCCCGCCAAATATTCGGAAAAGTGAATTAGTTCATCATACTTATATAACTCATACAACCCCGAGTATGTAGACAATTAGGCGTAAATTTCATTTAAAAAATCGTAAATGCTTACAAGATTCAAATGAACTATGTTATGAATGGACTTAAAAACGATATTTACCCAAAATTAAAAGTTAGTTTTATAAAAAAAAAATTGAAAGTGAATCAAAATATTTCTTATGTATACTATAAATTAACTTTGCAAATGAGAAAAATATAATTGATATAATAATAAAATAAAATTAGAATCTTAGCTTTTGATTGGTGCGTTTTACAGGTTGCCCTCGACTTTCGTTAGTCTTCGATCCAACCACATGTTACTGTATCGTATTTTCCAGACTCGGTTGTTGTAATTAATCCGTAACTCGTTCTCAATCTCAAGGTTAATGGGCCAGATACACGATACTCTAGCAATTCGCAAATCGATAAATATGGCGGATTTGCTAATCGAAAATTTGCTGGCGTAAGCTACTCGATTATTTTAGCAAAGTAAAATATATTTTTGTATTCAGCACAAACGATAAAGTGCGTTAAAGTATCTCATTTTCTGAAATTCAGAAACAAATTGGGTTGCTAAATTATAGTGTATAACATTTCTAGCAAATTCGCAAAAATTAACAGCTTATCTGCTTATCTGAGTATCGAGTATCTGGCCCATTATATGCAATTCAACGATTATTAATAAAACACATCAGATTATTTATTGTAGAGTTTGTTTTTTTTAGATTCAAGCTTTTATTGCATTACTTTAGTACATAGATGAGTTTTATTTTTTTATGTTTTAAAAACAAAATTTTCTCATTTGCTAAAGGAATTAAACTTAAACTGTAATGATTGTATTTGTTTTATTTATAAATTCACTACCATGAAACTACTATTAATTAATATAGATTTTAATTAATTTTTTTGAACAAAGCTGATTATCTATTGTTATTATAATTTAATTGTTTTTATCCAATTTTGATGTATAGCCCGATAACTAGACTGATTTCAAATAAAGAAAATGTAAAATAACCCATTGTTATTGTATAATCCACGCTGCTAGGGGCAACGTGAGTTATATTTTGTATAACAAAATATTGAGTAGTCATTGAAATATTATTCATACACTGTGTTTACACTAGGATATCATGAAATCAATTTCTCTGATATCACGAAATCAACTATCGTTTACATTAACTTTTATGAATCAACGTATCACAATATAATTTTCTCTGTATGTGTAGAAATCTGGCATTTCGTGTAATGTTTTAATATGTGTTTGACATTTGTTTGATTTAATTTTGTTTGTATTGGTGCATCAAATCATGAAATCCGCAAAAACTTTTGTTCAAAAAAGAAATCAAAACATGGCCTTGACAAAACCGGTTTCCTAGGTAAAGGGGAAAGAAACGAGGAATGAAATCGATTTCATGATATCAAGTGTAAACACGCTGATTGATTTCATAATTTACGTCAAACAAACACGTCACAAAAATTTAAAGAACGGTCACTTTGATAAAATGTATTTCAAAATTCAATACTACAGTGTGAAAACACAAAATGGAACTATTTCTTATTAATTTACGATTATTTACATTTATTTCAACAAAATTGGATAAAACGTTGTATGCCACTCGTGAGCAAAGAGATATTATCCACTCGGGATAATATCTCGTTTTGCTCACTAGTACCATAAATAACTATTATTTTTGTTTTACAATTTAACGATAAATAATCGTTCACAGCAATTTCAATGTTTTAAATTTCAATAAATTAAAATTTTTTTGAAAACTTAATTGTTATAAGACAAACTTAAACTAAACTATGCATTTATTTTTCTTAAATTCAATAAAGCATTATTATTATTATATTAAATTAAGAATCACGATAATTTTTGTATCAAAATCTCAATTAATTTGTTTCGAGACAATTCACTTTTCAAGCAAAAATAATGTGTTTTGTTTAATCGACCAAACTCAACTGCCCATCGTTACTATTTTACCTCCCAACATCCGTCTGATTTATTTTTAGAACCCGTTGTTTCTTTTATTTTCTCCTCCAATTAATCATACAAACCGCTAAAATTTTAAAGCCATTGTTTTCTGTTCTTTTTTTTCGCTTATAGTCAGGGTTTGCAAACGCACGCTTCAATTCGTGGGGCCGATCTATTTGATAAGGGTCTCTTAAAATGCCGGGCAATACAAAATTAACTAACAAAAATAGAAATAATAACTAGATCATCAAACGGGGTAGTAAGTATATAAAATATTTGCCACAGTTGGGATTAAGCCCTAATATCTTTTAAGTGATACCGTCCAAGTGATTTTCCCTGCAAGTCTCGAACGCGGTAAGCAACTTGACCTTCTTTGAAATCAATAATCGCAGGTACGTATTTCCAAGTTAATTTGGCCGAGAATTTATTTAAAGCCTTGCTTTGTGGGAAAGTTCTTATAAAAACTTTTTGCCCGATCTTAAACTCTCTGCTTCGGTTACGCAGGTTGTATTTCATAGCGTTTTTCTCATATGCCACATTTAAATAATGTAGTACTTTTTCCCGAACACAATCAAGATTTTCCACTTTAGATGTTACAGCCAACGCATTGTTGTCAACTAAACTAAGTAAACGACGTAGTTTGTAGTCTGATCCATGCATCACCATATATTGTCCAAATACAAGAAAATGCGGTGCGAAATTTGTTGAAGAATGAATACAGTTATGCGAATTGCTGCTGCAACTTCTTGAATATGCAAGTCCCAATCCGTGTGTGAATCGAAAATATATGATCGGATGGCGGATAGTTTTGATCGATTAACACATTCACTTGCATTGCACTGAGGTGAATAAATGGGTGTTTTTCGATGTATAATGCCAAACTTAGTTAGGAGCTCTTCGAAAAGTCTTGATAAGAACTGCTTACCATTGTCCGACGTGATTACTTCTGGTACCGCAAATAGGTAAAACACATTTTGTTCGAGATAGTCAAACACTAACTTAGCGGAAGCTTCTCGAAGCGGTTTCAATAAAACAAATTTCGAAAAGTGGTCCAATATTATGAACATGGAAGTATTTCCACTTTTCGATCGAGGATACGGTCCCATAAAATCTATATATAGATGTTGAAAAGGACGACGAGATTCGGTTGGAATACCCATGGGGGTTTCGAAATAGAATTGCTTGCCTTGCTCATTTTGCAAATTCCGCATGCATGAGTGTACTGTTTGACGTCACGAGTCATATTTTGCTAGTAGAATTTTCTCTGTAATTTCTCGAGGCATATTTAAACTCCCATATGACCAGAAGAGGTTGAATCATGTGCTTGTTGGACCAAATGTGGAACTAACATATTTGGTACAACTAATTTCCATTCGGATACGTCTGTATTATCGTAGTGAGCACCATATGGTAATAAAATTAGTAATTTCTCATTTTCGATTCGATAATTGTGTTTTGATGATGGAATGTTTTTAATATGCTGAATCTTTTCTAAATATGAGTTTTCCTTAATTGCGTCCGAATCTAAATCTACATGCAATGTTGCTGGAACAGTTATTGTTGATGTATCTCTTACAACGGCATAAACTTCAAAATTGGGTGATTCTATGTTACCTGCCTCCTTTTCGTTTAGAAATGTATAAATCACCTCGCAATAAGCTCGAGATAATGCATCTGCCACTTTATTATCAGCACCTTTTTTATACCCGATTTCAAAATTGAATGCTTGGAGCTTAAGACTCCACCTGGCGAGCTGTCCCGACAAGTCCCTCTGCGTCATCAGCTAGCGTAGACTTGCATGATCGGTATGTATAGTGAATGGATATCCTTCCACATACGCTCGAAATCTCTTCACACTTTGAACAGCGGCAAAACGTTCCAGTTGCGTAACCGAATAATTTTTTTGTGATTTACTTAGCTTTTGGGAAAAATACGCAATTGGTCGTTCGGCTCCGTCATTATCCAGTTGAAATAAAACTCCACCTATCCCAGAGCTGCTTGCATCACACTGGATGAAGAAAGGCTTCGAAAAATTAAGGTTTACCAAAACCGGTGCGGTCGCCAATGCCAATTTTAATTTTCGAAAAGATTCTTCCGCTTCCTCGGACCATTGCATTTTTTTACCTTTTTTTAAAAGATCTGTAATTGGTGTGGCTATTGTAGCGAAGTTTCGTATAAATCTACGGTACCATCCACAAATTCCCAAGAACCTACGAATTTGTTTTGGTGTTTTTGGCACAGAAAACCCTATAATGGCTTTAACTTTTTCGGAATTCACTTGTAAAGTTCCTTCGCCCACAATATAAGCTAGATATTTCACTTCCATCAACAAGAAATGGCTTTTCTCGACATTAATCGTCAAACCTGCTTCCAACAACCTTGCTGCAACTTGGTTAAGTAGATCGAAATGCTGCTCTAGGGCTGATGATGTGATGAGTAGATCATCTAAATAAACAAAGACGTTTTCATGTAATTGATGCGGGAACACCTGGTGCATAAGACGGCACATGTAGTTTGTGGAGCGTTGCATAAACCAAAAGGCATGACCGTTTTCTCTCTGAATAGTGGGTCTAGCGGTATTTGCCAAAAGGCATCGTTTAAGTCTATCGTTGTTTGAAATGTATTTGGTTTGTTCTAGCCGACCCAGCAATCCATCGATTAACGGCAGAGGGTACGCACCCTTCTTTGTCACTTTATTCAGTTCACGGGCATTGCCATTGCTCTTACACACCAGGGTCACCGGAGAAGACCAAGAACTTTGGCTTTCTTCGATTACCCCTAGAGACAGCATTCGATCTAGTTCCTCGTCCATTAATTTTAGAATCGCGGGTGATACCGCATAATAACGCTGTTTGATAGGCTTTGCGTTTTCAACATCAATCACATGCGACACTTTGTGGGTTCTTCCTAATCCCAATCTTGTGAAGGAAGGAAATATGTTTATAATTAGGTTTAATGTTTGCTGATCATTCTCTGATAGATTGTGATAAACTGAATCATTTGAATTTTCAGTATTTATTGTTGAAATTGTCGTCACATTAGAAAAGGTTGGAATTATGTTGAAAACATTCCAAAAATCAATTCCTAAAATTAATTCCTGCTCCAATGATGGTACAATATGTAGTCTCATGACGTGAACTTGATTATTAAATGTTATTGGTATTGTGATGTAACCTAAAATACGTTGTTGCTGACCATCGGCTGTGCGAGCATATGAGAGGCAATGAGAAAATGGAATTGTTGAATCATTCATAAACTTTTCGGAATTAATTCCCAAAATACTAATGGCGGCACCGCTGTCCAATAATCCCCGGTAATTTGTTCCCTTAATATTCACATTGGCATAAGGCCTTTTATCCAAGTTTTGGATAGAAATTATTGAGGCAAGTGCATCGTTTGAATTAATTTCTTCCGATACAAAATAGTTTTGCGCGCTGCTTTTGGTTTGTTTGTTTATGGTTATAGATTCTTTTAATATTAGAGGCTGAATCGTTAGAAGAATCATTCAAATCGTAAGAGAAATGATTTATTTTGGGAAATACATTACTGGATTTTATAATAGCATCGTTGTTTTGGTTTTGTAATTAAGCTGGAGATAGAAAATTTTGAACAGAATTATAATATTTATGGTGCTTTTGAGAATGAGGTAAAATACAATGATCTTCGGCAGAGTGAAAGGACGATAACGAACTTACCGATGATCGTTTGTCTCTTTCATTTGTACTGGGCTCTGATTTGGAGCACGCCATCCAGTGGTCGTCGATGTATTCGTCGTGATATTGCTCAGTCATATGACTTGGTCTCACACTTTCCGGAGGTCCACGGTTTTCAGTTCTCCATGTACTCCATTTTCCGTTTCCCGAGCAGTTAGTACATCTAGGAAGCGTAGTTCCTTTTAAACCACATTTGATACAAAACCAACCCTTAGATGGCTCTGGACAGTCTGGAAATGTGTATCCGATATCATCGCAGTTATAACAAATGTACGTAACTTGATTTGCATTTGAATTGGTTGTAGCATGACTATTTGCTGGATAATATTGGTCTGATGGTCGCGTTCGATATAGTTGATGCTCAGCTTGTACAGCGGCTACCTGCGCTTCCGTATTGTTAGAATTGGAAAGTACGTTATCTTTCGGGGATGGATATGAAATGGATTCGTTAGAAGTTGAATTCGCATTATGGTTAATTTCATAAATTCGTCGGATTGGAACGATGCTACCGTGCTGATCAATCTTTAGCCTCGCAAATGTATTTTCCCAATTAGAACAACTAGCAACAAGATCGGCTAAGTAGTGTTGAAAATGTTTTGTCCGTCAGCTGAAATTGTAAGCTTGGACTCATGTTTTGCATCAATAATTGAATCAATTCATGATCGGAAAAAGGAGTTCTGCTTTGTAAAGTTAAATTTCAAACGTGATGATAGAAATCAGTAAATGACTCTCCAGGTTGTTGTTTTCGTGATTCAATCATTATTCTTATCTCTAGATCTGTTCGTCTATATATCTTTGAATCTCTCGAGCAAAGTATGTCTTAAAGCTGAATATGTTGCGGACGGATTTAGTTTTCGATAGGTCCAATACCAATTTTGGGCTGTCCCACTTAACACAAAACTGATCTCAGTAAGTAACTGATCATTCGAAATTCCCATTGATTCGGCTACAGTTTCAAGCTGAAATAAAAATAAATCGACTGGCGTACTAGATGACGAATCCCACGCGAGACCTGAACGAGAAAGGCTTCTTTTTTCGGATAACAAACGACCTCTAAAAGGATCTTGACTCGTAACCGAAATATTTGGGTTATTTGTAATTACTGGATTCAAATCCTTGAATTGTGGAGTGACTTGCTCTAATCGTGTACTTGATGGTACTCTAATCGATGGGTTATGATGACTCGTTAATATTCTGTGTTGGTATACTACTGGTGATGGTATTGCCGCACCAAAAACTGGTAAAGATGTTGAAGGTGCATTCAACTGCGCCGTAGTATTCATAAATGAGGAGGTACCTATGCGACTGACATTGGATATTGTTGATATTACGATCATATTCGAGGGTATATCATAACTTGTAGCATTCCTATTTATGGTATTTAATGTAGTCGTATTTATGCTCTCTGCCACACAGAAATTCGCTTGCGAGTTGCTATTGGTTTCTACCACTGTGGGGGCGGCGGGATTGATCTCTTTAATTGTGGAATCGGCAAGCAATTCTGCTTGTTGGTGACTTAAAACATTGACTTGAACGGATAGTTGTTGTAAACTTTGCAAGATATTTTCCAGCAGTTTTGTTGGTACATATTGTTGTTTGAGTGGGTAAACTATCTTTACTAGTTGAAGGTATATGTTCAATCGTCTGCTCTTCTATGGTTGATTGCGTGCGGTTATGTTCTGTTTAAAATGCTCGTTTAAATTGATATTTAAACATCGGTCATCTTCACGTTTACTTCTGAAGGATTGTCTTCAATTAGAGTTATTTTTGTATCGTCAATTTCTACTAATCTAGCTGCGTCTATGGAATCGTCCAACTTACTGCTATCAGGAATAAATTGCTCCGTACTTGACAACAATGTTTGGCAAATCTCTAAAGCTTTACGAGCATGTTCTTCATAATACTTTGATTGGGTTGCACGGGTTAGACTATACCTGACAAATGGTTAAGCCGAGAACGCATGATTTTAAATAAATATGGTCTACTGTCAGGTTCAATATTGGTCATATTGGCAATATCGTATTTAATTTCATGTAATAGAGCCCTGCAAGTATCAATTTCATCACTGGTACGTTTATTTGCAGCTTTATTCATTTTATTTGGTTGCGGTCTTATACCAGCTTCTTCTTCTTGTATATCATAACGGTTAATTTTTGAAGTGCATTAGAATCACTTGGAGAGATATCTCGCAAAGCACATTCTATTTCCACCTCATCAGGTTTCAAATCAATAATATCAAATGAAAATGGTATTTTTAAATTTTTCGAAACTAAAAAAAAGCCGTTACTCACGTATCAGCTCAAAACAGTCACATACGGCACAACTCCTGCGTCTTTCTTGCCTACTGTTTTCCTTCGTCCTCTAGCTCTATAGATCACGATTCAGAATAATTTCCAACGGCGAGCTCTACAATTTCCAATGATACGTATGTTAACGATCTTGTTAGTGGATCTAATTCGAAAGAAAAAGTCGCTGCTCTTAAGGACAAGGTATCATTTATAGCATTCGTACATACATATGTATAAAATACGCCATTTTTATTTAGTATGTAGTTTATATTTTTTAATTTTATGTTCCTTATTTTTTTACTTGTATTTAATACAATTTTTATATAACATAAATTTAGTTTATATTATTATAATTTTACAAACCATTATATTATTTTGTTCTCCACCATTTTATGATTATTGTATTTATTATTAATTTAATACACCGCGCGCTGTAAATTCGAGAGCTGACTGATTTTTGTTTTATTAAATCTTTATTTTATTTTGTTTGTGCTGTGTGCGTGTGCTGTGATTGGTCTAGCAAAAATTTGAAGTGGAAGTTAACCCAATACACATTCGAGGTGGAATGTGAGCTGCCAAGTATGTAGAGGTTTATTGGGTACACATTCATTCTTCAATCAGCAGGTATGTCACTCCATAAGTGATTATCAAATATTCTTGCCGATATTCCCGATGTTGCCCGTGAGCAACTTGTGCAAATAGACGATGACGAATTTATCAAAACTTTGGATTTATACTGGCATTCTAATTCTGATAGGTTTTGTATTAATGTCAACCTTGGTAAAGAATCTCCGAGAATAACAAAATGCACAGTTATTTCTGAAATAGCTAAAATATTTGATCCCCTTATCCTAAAGAACTTATCCTTAATTGGGACGAAAGTCTGCCCATGGATCTACACACGAATTGGTAGTATCCTCGCGAATATTTACAAAAACTTCAAGAGCTCTACATACCACGACATATATTATGTTCAATCATTGCCGAACTTCAACAAACTTCCAAACACATGGTTTTGCAGATTCTAGCCAGAAGGGTTACACTACTGCAGTCTATGTTCGAAGTCATACCACCAATGGTGTTATCGTTAGACTATTGTGTTCAAAATTTCGAGTCGATCCCATTAAACGAACGACTCTACTTCGACTTGAACTTCTAGCGGCTCAGTTGTTGTCCAAGCTGGTTGCAAAACACAAACCTATTTTAAATTTCTCAATTGACGAGCATTTTTCTTGGCTAACTCCATGATTGTGTTGCATGGCTTATCTCTCCTTCCGCTCGGAGGAAAACCTTCGTTGCTAACCGTCTATCTAACATTCCATCTTTAGTTGCAACTAAAAATTGGTGCCATGTCAGTTCCAATCACAATCCGGCCGATTTCATTTCGCGTGGATTACTCCCAATAGAGCTAATTATTTCTGAATTATGGTGAGATAGTCCGCGTTTTCTTGAATCATCTGAAGAATCCTGATTCCAGTCGTTTTTGCCATCGAATGAAATCGAATTATTCGAAAATAAAAAGCCTACACAATTTTTAATTGCGATGAGTTCCATCCAATCTATGCCGTTAGAAGCCATAGAAGGGATGATTCTGCGCATACACGCAAGAGGATCATTTCTCGCTATACAAAATGCTGTGAGTTACGTTTTGCGCTTCACTTGCAATATGAGATATAGGTTGATTAAATCCAGAAAATAAAAAGTCAACAGATGTAAATTAAAAAAAATTACAGTTAATTATGTAATTATAATCAATACGTGCAAGTTACTGTTCGTTGCTGCACTCAAGCAATACCGATTTTACTACGGCAGAAGATGAGCGACCTTTCGTTTGAAAGAGGTAATCAAGCATATGCTTTCTAATACGTGGGTGTCGATTACTGTGGCCCATTCTACGTGCATTTCACGATTCGTGTGCGAGTACCTACAAATGCTTACTTAGCAGTCTTTGTCTGCTTTGACACAAAGGCCGTTCATTTAGAGCTGGCGCCGTCCCTTTCAACGGCATCGTTTAAGGGTTCATTAAAAGATTTATCCCTACACGGGGTCTACCGAAGAAAATCGTTTCCGACAACGGCGCCAATTTCTTTTAGAATCTCATTTCTCTCGCGGAAGTCATATTTCACTAAAATCAATTATGAAATAGAGAATTATTATTCTAATTGCCGAAGTGTTTGTTACCTCTAAAAAAATTCTAAACAAAATTTAAATAATTATAGGTTTAGTACAAAATATTATTAAAATACAACACTATAGGTACGTAGTTCGTTGAACTAATAAGTAAATGTTTTTGTGTATAACATTAGATCTTGTGTATAGTATTATACATGTTTTATAATAATTATACTGTGGATAAAATTAACCTCCAATTATAAATAATGATCCGCACTACAGCAAATTTTGCTTTATGCAGAACTCCCAAATTTCCAAACTAATTAACTATTCCGAAGTTTTTCTGCATAAATCAAAATAACTTCATAGTAGGTATTTGTATAACCAATTCATTTAATGTCAATATACCTCAAAAATATGTCGAATACACACCGATGCAATTTTAATTTAAACAACTAATTTTATAATCAGTAAACACAATTTAATATAGAAAGACAAACAAATACACAACACATAGAATTATATTGAATTGAATAAAAATCAATAAATCAATATTATTAACACGTTTACCTTATCCACCTTGTTATCAAAAAATTAATGATTCTCCTTATAAATTAAGAAAGCCGACATAAATTTCCGGTCGATTCTACTTGCAAACCACAAAAAAATTCTTCACCAAATTTATGCGTCCACCAATAATGTAAAACAATACATATACATACGCTTGTTGTATACAAGAAAATTCAAATATTTTATTTTAGTTTAAAGTACATACAAAATTTAATTTACAATTTTTTATTTTTTTTGCTACAAAATAATTTATTCATTTTACGTATATTTTATGTAATTATTTGATTTTGACAGTTGAGGTGACATGTACACAATTCCTTATCATATTCTTTCTGCATACAACTCATCGTCAATATTTTTGTGTGACTAAAATTTTTAATTAGTAAACAAAAAAATACACAAATCGTAATGAATGAATGATTAAGACAGGAATTTTCTTTCGGGCGCATCATGCATGACATTCTTTTAGCAAAGTGCATATTTATATATACATATGACTAATGTAAGTTTAACGAAAGCCTGTATGTTGGTGTTGTTTTATATGAAGTGTAATTTTATGTAAATTGGTTTATCAAAAGAAAGTGAATTTAATTCATTTATTTATGCAAATATTGCTGGAATTTGTGTGCGTTTATGTTTACACAAAAGTTACTTTTAATTTTGCTTTTGTGTTCTATGAGTAAGTTAATAATAAGCGCAATTGTATACGGTAGGAATTACAATTGGTTTGTGCTATTTTTAAATGCATGTTTTGGAAATTTTGTAATTGTTAAATCAATTTAGAATATATACATTATGCAGATGATATACAAAAAATAAAATGTTGTGAGTGGAATTGATTAATAAAAAAATTAAGAGCATTGGACATTTCATGTGCAAAGAATATTATGAATGGAATTTCCTGAATGACAAGGTGTGTGATCACAGTTTGTCTAGTATTCCAATCGTACTATTTTTAGAGTTTTGTTTATGGTAATTGGTAATAGTTATTCTGCATGCAATCAACAGTATCTGCGGTAAGTATACGTACAAGCAATATATCCAGGTCATCGAATAATTTTGATACCGGATTCAAATACCGAATAATTGTATATAATTTTATAAATTGATGATGAGATTTTATGTGCCCCGCACATCATATATATTTACATACACATATATATGTACATAAAGTGAAATAAATAGAAAAAAATGTATTCAAAACCAATAAATTTTCATTCAAAAACATAAATTGCATAATGTCCGCATTTTCATATTAAAACAATAAATCAAATAATGTGCATGGATTCGGAAAAAAATGTCGCTGGTACAAAATATTATACTACAACGAAACTTGACATTTTTTTTATTACAATTTTGTAGTTTGTATATGCTTTTAAGGTTGAGCTTCTATAATAGTGCGTTTAAGTTGGTTTTGTTTCAAATCCAATTTGATGATTGTAACAATTTACGTTAAGTTAACTAACTGAATTTCGATTAGTGACCGGTCAATAAATATCGAAAACATTAAATTGGAGCTTAATAACTTCACAACCGATCAAAGCTGATTCTATAGAACATGTTCGTGACGCAAATTTATTATTTGTTTGTTCAAGTTCGTTTTGAAGTTTGACAATTTTATTATTGTCTTCTGCTTCAAATTTTGAGAAGGCAACATATTTAAAGATGAAATCATAAAAATTGTGGAAATATGTTGCAGTTTGAACAACGGAGTCAACAAAGATTTTCGAAGATTTCCCCAAAAAAAAGTTATATTTTTGGTGAACGTCCCCCAATTAAGCATTGTTCTTTTAAGGAACATTTAGGTGCCTTCATGGATTGCTCCAATTTTATAGGATTGAAAGTAATACTGCGGTAACCCTCGTATAATAGGTTAATTACGTTTCATGAAAACACCATGCCAAAACGAAAGAGTACCAAAAAGAGTTTCTGCCAATCTTTCTCTAATACAATATACGTACCTACATACTAGAGAATGCGATCGGAATTCCCGTCTCGAAAATTCTCGATGCTTTCTAAGAATTTTTAAATCTTGTTTCGGGAATTTTAAAAACACTAATTTTATTTGAATTGCAATTAAACATTTTCCTAAAACAAAAAAAAAAAGTTCAAATATAAACTTTATACAGGATGGCCGGCCGGTACTATGGATATTATATTTCCCTATTAAATCAATCCTTCAGAAGTATATCGTATTTTATTTTGGGATGTCATCATGAAATCTGTGACCGTCCGAGTTTTGACCGGTAATTTACCATCAGAAGTTTTCATTTAATATATAGAAATACTTTAGCAGCAACAGAGAGAGTGCGCACTCGACAAAATCGAGTCAGTAATTCGAGTTTTTGGATGTCCCGATTTTTATTCCCCAGAATTTTGCTTTAGTTAATATTATATAAAATTTCGAAATTTTATTTGTTAATCAGATTATTCAAAATTTCTAGATTATTTCTTGCTAATTTGATAAAATTTAGCATGGATTCATCTGATTTTAGGAATATTTGAGAATCATTCGAATTTTTAAACGAACTTTTACAAGATTTTTCTGCAGTTTTCGGTATTTTCAAAATTATCCGAAATCATTTGAAATGTTCGCTATTATTCCCAATTTACGTACACTCTAAAAATATTTAGAAGGAATTCACTACAATTAATGTAGGATACTTTTATTCAAAGGAATTCACGGCTCAAAGGCGGATTATCGCAAATTATCAGTTTTAAATTTTCATTTTTAATGTTAAAAAACACACTATATCGATATTAATTACTTCTAAAACTGCTGTAAAAAACGCAACTCCTAAGTTATATACTGTTAACCAGTGGGGAGTCGGGATTAAGTTTTAGGCAATTCCGGGATTTTCACTCCATCTGTTGTTACAGCTATAACCTAGTTTAAGCTAATCTCGATACTAGCCAGTTTACGCACGAGTAGATTTGTTAAAATATGTCAGCCGTACAACTTCCATAAATTCTTATCAGACCGAGATTGTCATATGAACCATTAGAATAATGTACATTCATATTCAAATAACGTCGGTTTTTGAAATTCGTCCATTCATCGAGGGTCAAACTGTAATTGGTCAAACTTAATAATTGGTCGGAATTTTCCTTTTTGTATAAATTAGTTTTTGTAATCGTTCGTAGGGGAGACCGTGTGGCGATTACCGCGCCTTAAACAGATTAACAATTCCAGACCGGTACCCAGTTCCACACTTGCAGGATTTCTCTTATCAACTAGAAGGCTGCAACATATTCTCCACATTAGACCACAGGCGTACCACCAAATTCATGTCGAACCATAAGACATTCCCAAAACAGCAATCACCACACCTTTCGGCCTTTTCGAGTTTACAAAAATGACGTTTGGATTAAGAAACGCTGCGCATTTTCAACAGCTTATGCATTCGGTACTTTTAGGTTTAAAATTCTGTTTTGTTTATTTGGATGACATTTTAATCGCTTCAAGATCTTTCAAACAACACCTAGAATATCTATAAATTAATTTTCAAAAACTATCAGAGCACGGGCTTGTTATAAATTTGGGTAAAAGCGTGTTCGCATAAGAGGAAATTTCGAATTCAAACGACCAGAAACGGGCGATGGCATCAAGAGGTTTTTGGGCATCATCAACTTCTACAGATGTTTCATCCCGGTACACTGAACGACATACTAAAACGACATACAAAAAACAGCAAGAAGAAGGTTGAATGGACAGCAGAGGTCGAACAAGCTTTCTAAAACTGCAGAAGGAAATTGTGTGACACAACACTGGTAATACATCCATCTTTATCCACACATCATTGGGGCTGTGGTACAGCAGTGCAACAGCAGTACACGACGGTATTTGGCAATCGCTCAGTTTCTTTTCCGTACGACTTAATGAAACGCAGAAACGGTATTGTGTACTTGTTGGAAAGTCACCAATTCACATTGTTCACTGACCATAAACCTTTAATATACGCATTCCAACAAAATCCGGAAAAAGCATCTCCTCGTCAATTTCGACATCTGGACTTCATCGGCCAATTTACTACCCTTATATAACACATCTCCGGCATAAATAATGTCGTCGCAGATACTCTCTCGCGCATTAATAAAATTTCTATCCCTGAAAGTATTGATTATGCTGCAATAGCAGCTGCTCGGACCAATGACAACCAACTCCGAGAGCTACTTAATAATGACTCAACTACATCTCTGAAACTCCAGCAAATACCCCTCACGTTTAACACAAATAAATCAATTTGTTGCGACGTATCAACAGGTATACCAAGACCGTTCATTCCAATTAATTTTCGGAAAACTGTTTTTGAAACTTTACATAATCTTTCACAACTGGGCGTAAAAGCTTCAATAAAACTTTTAACTAAAAATGTTATTTGGCCCTCAATTTCCAAAGATTCAAAAACAATGGCTCAAAACTGTATACCATGCCAAAAATTTTCAAATATATCAAATCACTTCTCGGCTCATTTAAAGTTGCATCGCAACGTTTCGCAAAAATTTATCTCGATATCATTGGTCCTATTCCGATTTCCGGAAACAACCAATACTGAGTGATGTTAATTGATCGCTACTCACGTTGGGCTGAAGCGATCCAGTACCGGATATAACTGCTGCCACAGTCGTATTCGCGGTGAATGCTAATTGGATAGCCATCATCGAAACCGACCATGGCGCACAATTTGAATCACAGCTATTCGAAGAGCTGTCAGCCTTACTCGGATTTCAGCACCGGAGTACAGCAAGCTATAATCCCAAATGCAACGGCATACTAGAAAGCTGGCACCGCATTATCAAAGCCGCTATTATGTGTTACAATAAAAGAACGGATTGGGCACAACTACTACCATCAGTCATGCTGGAATTAAGAACGACGTATTGCGAAGTGCTAAGAACGACACCAGCAGAGCTAGTCTACGGCTGCACGATCAGAATTTCTGGACAATTTTTCGTCAACTTTCAAGCATCAAAATTATTCAGAGCGAATTCGTAAAAAAATCTTCAAAATCATTTCGCAGCAATTAAACCATCACCAGCATCGGGGCACATCAACGAGAAAATTTTCATGGCCAAAGATTTGAGCAACACCACACACGTCTTTCTAAGGACAGATGATAGAGAGAGCTAAAAAATGATTTACAATAGCAATACAAGGTAAAAACTCCAAAGTATCGATTGACAGATTGAAACTATGCCATCAAGAGAACACACAGTTTGAGGAAACAACAAACACTCAAGCACAAAGGCACGCAGCGAAAGACAACACGACAATCACAACACAAAAACAGGTTCCGACGCAAAAAGTTTCTTTCGATCTTAGTACAGCACAAAACATAATACGCACGAGAACGGGCAGAACGGTAAAAGCCCAGCGAGATTTCAGGATTATTAACAAGACACTACACACCAACACCACACCGGCACTTACGACACGTACAACGTAAATTTCTGGTGAAATACACTGGAAGGGGAGTATTGTGGTGGATCAAACGCAAACACACAAAATTAACTGTAAAATTGATAATGTGTATGACGTTCATTTGGCAGCAAGGTAAAGTAGGCACATAAAAATAGATATGCTAAATTCATATGAAAAATCAACGAACTCTCCATAAATAAGGAAAAGTGTTTTCCCTAAAACGCAGCACGTCTTAAAAACGGAAAAACAAATTCCGGTTAAAACAATAATATGTAAAAAATGAAAACTATTGTTTACAATTAGTCTCAAACCTTAAATCTTGGCGCACGCAAATTTACTAATAGCGCAAGGCATATTAAGAGGCCCCATAGGAGCCTTCTCTAAATAAAAACATACAACATTAGAACATAATAAAGGAATGTATATGTATATGACATATAAATAGATGTATCCAATAAAACAATATATTAAAATAAGAATTGGATCGTGAATTTCATTTAACCTAGAGAACATAAAATTAATTATTTGGGGAACACAATACAAACCTCCAGAAACTCTCAAATTAGCAGCTTAAACTAAATTTTAACTGCTTCACGCAGAGTTTACATGAAATTTAGTAAAAATTGAAATTACAAAATAAAATTGTTGTTAATATCTCAAAGAGGAGATGTTTGGTTGCCGTCGACAAGAGTGTGAACGGCATGGTTGTAAGAAAATTAACTGATCCAATTTCCTTGATAAGAAATATTCAGAGAGTCTAACTAGTTGGACTTCGCGTTTTTGAGTAAACTGTACTTATGATAAATAGCTTTACTAATGTTTATATATGTAGGATTAGCAACCAAAGATTCCCAAGCTAAAGTTGTAACCATAGCTAACTTATAAAAATTTATAAACTGAAATTAAGAAAAATTAAGAATTTGGTAAATGGCATTGATGTATATTCGCCCATGGAAAACTTAAATTAACTTAAAAATATCAACGAAGCTTCGTCGAGTTGTAACTGCCACATAAAAAAACTTATGAACGCGAAATTTTCCGTCCAAACTTAAAAAAAAATTAATACAAGAAAGAATCAAAAGAAAATGTTTTCCCCGATTCAAAAGTGAAGATACTAAATTTAGGTTTAAATTTTTATATTCTCACTGTAGTCTTTTAATTTGTTTTTAATTTGGAAAGATTTGTGAAACTTAACATTAAAAAAAATAATTGAAACACAAATTGCTCCTACTAAAAACTACAATACTATTTATCAAAAAGATACACGAAATTCTCATGGAATATCTAGTGACTTAAAGAATTTTTAATTTCTCTATGCGGTTGAAATGTCAAAAAAATTAAAAAAAAAATTGGATTCGTTAATTCTTAATTTTTTTAAAGTTTATAATATCTCGCTAGTTGGCCCTTTACCGAAAGAAAATTAATATTTAGCAAATCTTGGGCTATAATAATCGCTTGAGGTCTTTTAAAATGCTCTAATAACATTAATTGGTATGTTAGGTTAGGTTTGGGTGGCGGTCCACCAGGACTAGGCATAGACACAAAAAGGTCCGTAGCCATACCACAATTTAAAAATGTTCCTCCAACTCATTGAAACCACTTTGAGCTTGCTATGAAGCGCTGGATGCTCCTGACGTCCCTCCCGCAGAGCTCCGTCAAGTCGTTGAAAAGGGATGCCCCTAGAAAATTCAGTCTGTTTCGTGCCAGACGAGGACAGGTGCAAGGAAGACGAAGGACTGTCTCTTCCTCCACTTCGTCCTCGTAACTACGACAGTAGTCATGTGAGAAGAAACCAAGTCTACTCGCATGTCTGCCTATGAGACAGTGCCCCGTAATTACTCCAACAAATACACTGATCTGACTCCGCTGAAGTGAGATTAGCTGTTTGGATCTCGCCAAGTCCAACCTTGGCCAGACCTGCCGAGTTATTACGCATGAGGTACTATTTGACCATCAGTCATTCGTCAACTTACTGGCTTCCTCCTGAAGCAGCAGTTTACATACCGCAAGAGGCATTTCAATATCCCTTTTGCTACTAACGAAATGTCCTGGCACCCATATGATATGGATGTTGAACTGATCTGTCATCTCGTTAAGAGATGAGAGACAGTTCTGGACTTCTTTCGACGTGAGAAGGTGTGATTGAAGCGCTTTAATGGCAGCCTGACTGTCCGTATATATGCGAATATCACAAGTCGATATTACATTATACTTCAACCAGTCCACGACTTCCTTTATCGCAGTTACTTCAGCTTGAAAAATGCTACAGTAGTCAGGGAGACAAAAGGAGAGGTTTAACATGAGTTCCTAGCAGGACATCCAAGCCCCTACTCTTCCATTCCGTGTTGAACCATCAGTGAAGAAGTTTAAAGCTCCTGGTTCCAAAACTGCATCCATCATCCAGTCCTCTCTGGATAGGATAATAGTCCGGAACTTTCTATCAAAAGATAGTGACGGGACAGTATAGTCGGTGGTCTTGGGAAGCCCTGTTACAAAGTATAGATTAGTGCCCTGTATTATTGCAGGTCCACATTAACGTGGATTTCAGTCGTATGGCAGTGCAAGCTGCCCACTGTTTTCCCAAGATATCTAGAGGAGTTAGAAATAGCAGAGTCTCCAGTGCCTGACTGGATGAGCTCCTCATAGCACTAGTAAACCACAGAGAGATTGTTCTCCGAAATTTTGTCAACAACTTTAGGTTAACAGCTTTGTCCAGAGTAGGCCACCAGACTTTTACCCCATACAGAACCTTTCCCAATTGCATTCTTGCAAGAGTATAGCGCTATCGTAGTTTTCTTTACCCTTTCCATAATATTCGGTTTCCAGTTTAATTTACTGTCCAAGACGAGACCCAAGAACTTTGCTTCACATATAAAAGCCAAGTTGAAACCATTTAAAGTGGGAGGATCGACATGAGGAATTTTATATTTCCTAGAGAAGAGAACCAATTTGGTTTTGTGTGGGTTCACATTTAACCCACAACCATTGGCCCATAATGAAAGAATGCCCAGAGCATTTTGAATAAGCTCACTAAGTGTGCCGGGATATTTTCCACGAACACCAATGGCGACGTCATCCGCATAGGCAACCACCTTGAAGCCACTATCCTCCATTCTCAGCAACAGATCATTTATGACCAAGTTCCAGAGCAGGGGGGACAGTACGCCACCCTGCGGCGTGCCTCTGCTTGCAAATCTTCTGGTGGAGGATTTCCCCAGACTGCCATTTATGATCCTGCCTCTTAGCATTTGATCTATCCAATCCTTGAGAGATTCATCCACCCCTAGATTCGAAAGTTCCCGAGTTATAGCCCCTGTAAGTACATTTTTAAAGACTCCCTCAATGTCCAAAAAGGATACCATCGCGTAGTCTCCATATTCGAAAGATTTTTCAATGAAATATGTAAGAGAATGAAGAGCAGTTTCTACAGATCTTCCCTTGCAATAGGCATGTTGAGATTTAGACAGCTTTTCCGGCACAATCGTGCCTCTAATATGAGCTTCTATTTGTCTTTCCAGTATTTTGAAAAGGAAAGAAGACAAGCTAATCGGTCTAAGGTGTTTGGGACTGCAGTGAGGGCGTTTTCCCGCCTTAGGTATGAAAACAACCTTCACATCCGCCCATTTACTGGGAATGTGACCTAGTTCTAGGCTGCCCCTAAAAATTACCTCTAACCAGGAAATGGTTAGATCCGTATAGGATGACTGTTGGAATGTTCACTTCATCGTAAGCTAGGTAGGCTGATATTAGCCAGAGGTTTCGTTTATTGACCTCAATGCTGACCGCTGCCACATCTTCATCGCTGAAATTTGATAGCAGAAAACAATTTATATTATTTTTAACGAGAATGCATGACCGAACCCTACCTTCTTTTTTCGTGTGCATTAATCTATAACAGGATGTCTTGAGTCCAAGTACTCGGTCATCAGCGACCCAAGGTTCTTGGATTAAGACAATATCCGTCCCTTCCTTTCCAATTTTTAAAAGGAGAGCAGCTGATGCCGACTTTGAGTGGTGTAGGTTGATTTGCAAGAATGTCACCATTATCAGACCTTCTTCTCCATCACTGTATCATCAGGGTCCTCTCTTGATGTGAAGTCCTCTGAGATTCTCTTTAATCACTCAAAAGACATTGTCGTCTCCGTATTTATGGAGATAGTTTCCGCTTGGCTTTCCCCTTCTTCAGGGCGCCCAGGTGAGCTTTCAACGGGTTCCTCAGACTTCGCAGCCTCCGGCTTGTCTGGGTCCTTCTTGTATATTTTGAGTGTGACTTCACTGAAACCATAGTTTACGAAACCATTGGTTTTTTCCAGCGCAGTCAGTGACTCTCTGTTTAAAATTAATACGGCAGACCTGTAGTCGACCCATGGCTCCTCGAGCTTAGCAACTTTCCAGTTGTGCATTGGCAAGTCTGAGTTACCAACCTGCAGCAACAGGGAATCCACACCCTGGCTCTCCGGCTACAAGGGATCTCTTTCCTAGCTTTAACAGCAAGGCTGGCTCCGGGCCATACCTCGCCAAGTCTTTCCACTGCCTTCTTGTAAAGCAGAAGAGATCTCTGATCCGCACGTGCAGTCAGTTTCACCTGGTTCCAATGCCAACCCGCATACCAACAAGTCGCAGCAGGTCCTGGGTTTTCTGCCAGGATATTCAGGTAGGTGGTGGTTAAGGCCCGTTCCACCTTTCTCCAATTATCGGGCGTGATACTGCTATCCTCTTGGGACCGATCAATAACTGCCACAAACAGCTGATCCTTGAGTACCTCGTTAAAAGGCCTCATTTCGGTAGCATGGAGCTTAATTCTTTTTGCGATCTTAGGACTTTCTTCCTGAGATCTGTTTCTTTTGATCTCTAAGCCAGCTGAAGGACCTTCCGACTTCTATTCGGCGACTTTTTCGCCCACGCAAGCGTAGCTTTGTCTTTCTCCGACATGTCTTCTGGAGAGATTATTTGTCTTCTCCAGGGCCCTCCATGCCTTCCTCCTAGTGTTATAGTTTGGTTATGATGAACCAGCTTCATTAGTGCTTTGGTTCCGCATTATATTTCTTTGCTCATATTTGGTGACCCGAGTGGAGGGACCAGCCTCATCTAAGCTTTTGTTCCGTTGTTTATTTATAGGTTTAGAGGTAGGCCTAAAGACCCGATTCTCCTTCTCTACTTTTTCCGGTTTTGTAAGAGAACCGGGCTCTTTTATTTTTTGTGTTTGTTGGTCTCCCATATTTGATCCCACGCGTAGCGGGGAAAAGAGTGTCCATCTGTGCAGAGATCCGCAATACACGAACAAGGCTACTTAATCCGGAGGGTTAGCGACGGAGCTAGTTTTTAAACTGGTCCCTCAGTCTGGCCTGTTATCGGCACGGTACGAATAACACCTTAATTCAGCCCAGTGATTTGTTTAAGGTTGACTCCTTTAGCGCCGTGTTTTAGCATAGAGGCCGAAAAAATCAGCAATCTATCAGGAGTACAAATTGAAAATGCGGGATTTTTTCTATTTTTGAACGTTTATTCTGAAAAAATGGTAACAAATGAATTATTCAAAGTATTGTCCATCGCTAGCCACAACTTTTTCCCATCTTTCTGGCAATTTACGGATACCGTCGCGAAAAAATTCGGCCGGCTTGGCTGCTATCCAGTCATCGACCCATTTTTGGGCTTCTTCGTAAGAATGGAAGCGCTGGTCAGCTAGGCCATGTGTCATCGATCGGAAAAGGTGGTAATCGGAAGGAGCAATGTCTGGGCTATACGGCGGGTGGGGTAAGACTTCCCATTTCGGCGTTTGTAGGTATGTTTTGACCGGCGCTGCAACATGTGGCCGAGCGTTGTCATGTTGCAAAATTACTTTGTCGTGTCTTTGCTCGTATTGTGGCCGTTTTTCTTTGAGTGCGCGGCTCAAACGCATCAATTGAGTTCGGTATAGTGCTCCTGTGATGGTTTCGTTCGATTTCAATAGCTCATAATACACCACACCCAGCTGGTCCCACCAAATACAGAGCATGAGCTTGGCGCCGTGAATATTTGGTTTGGCCGTCGATGATGATGCATGGCCGGGGTAACCATATGATTTTTTGCGCTTCGGGTTATCGTAACGGATCCACTTTTCATCACCAGTGACAATGCGATGCAAAAAACCCTTCCGTTTTTGCCGTTCGAGCAGCAGTTCGCATGCAAAAAAACGGCGCTCGACGTCTCTCGGCTTCAGCTCATACGGCACCCAATGTCCTTGCTTTTGGATCATTCCGAGGGCTTTTATACGATGGGAAATGGCTTGTTGTGTCACTCCCAATGAATCTGCGAGCTCTTGTTGAGTTTGACACGAGTCTTCATTGAGTATTGCCTCCAATTCAGCATTCTCAAACTTTTTCACTTGGCCCGGCCGCTCTTTGTCCTCAACGTCAAAATCACCACTTCTAAACCGCACAAACCATCTCTCGCACGTTGAAACCGATGGAACATGACTCGGATAAGTCTCGGAGACCAATCGATGTGCTTCAGCAGCACTTTTCTTCAAATTAAAGAAGTAAATTAAAACTTCCCGCAAATGCTGTTTTGTTGGCACGAAACTCGACATATTGAGAGCTCAAAAAAACTATGAATTTGACACTGCGACAAATTGACACATACTGAAAATTAAAGCTATAAGACGTAGCTTTGACTTGAACATAGTCACAGTACTGCCTGATGCGTATAGCGTTAGTAACGCCATCTGTTATCAATCCCGCATTTTCAATTTGTACTCCCTGATATTTACCAGCGGTCACCACGAGGAGGTAACACGAGCACTTGCGGAAGCTGCAAGTTACGGAACCTATCAGCTTGCATTCCCCGAGAAACTTCGCGCCTGACTGCCACATTAATTGGTAAATCTACTTGTTGCACTTCAGGCTCAGACATTTTTATAAGAAATGTGTTATAAACAAATCGAACAGCTCAAACTTTTATTCTAAAAAACCACGTGTTATGGAGAGAATTTTCTCAATATTGTTTCTATACTATACATTTAATTATTTTATTTCTGTATACATAAAAACAACATGGAGTTGTTCCAAAACAAAATAGAGTTCCCCATGCAAACGCTTGGTATGGATTAAAAACCTCAACACTTACTTTTACTAATCAACGTCGACTAACAAATTGGGGAAATTAACTGAATTTGGTGCAAACACACCTGCAGCTTGTGAAATAAAAGGTAATGGCAAAACTGCGCATAGGGAATCCGTAAGTTTCTATTTTGTTTAATGATCAAGCTTTAATATCTTGACCTCTAACCAAACCTTGACCTCAATTTTTTATTAACCATACATTTCCCAAAGCATAAATTATGTAGTATTTTTCAACCCAAATTTGCATTATAACAAATCTGAAATCCAAATCAGACAATAAATTTTGATCTGAAGATTTTAAACGCCGTTACTTTTTACGATATTTTTAAGTTGGCTATCAATAATTATTATGATTCTTATAAACTTAATAAAATCATTAAGTCACCGCTTTTAGAGTGCCTTGTCATGCGTAAGCTACGTAAAATTCATGTTCATGACGGCTAATAAAATTCTAAAATTTTGTAAATTTCAAGTTTGCGAGGTTAGAGATTATAATAGTCCATGCATATGTTATCCCACCTCAAAGAGCTGAAAAGATTTAAATTTCTAAAATAGTTATATTTATTTTCATTATATTTTACAACGCATTACACAGCCCACCAGATCAATTTTAAAAGAATTTAGTTGGTAGGTATATAAATTATTATAACTAACTTGCATACGAAATAATATGCTACCTTTCGTATTTACTTTGCTGCGACGTAAGTAGAATACACAGGATGTCCAATATCAACTAATTTAAATGAAATAATTCAAATTAATCCATAATTTATTATTGCCGCAGACCTCCCCCAAAAAATTTAAAAAAGGGTTATTTTATCGTAAAATAATTACCAAACGCGATTTAACAATTATGGATAAACGGACGGACGTACGTACGTACATATATAAATGAACCAACAAAAAAAACATTTCAGGGATAATGAACCAGAGTAAAAACAGGACTACATATTATACATAATATATTTGAAGAATTATTTTTTTATTTTCCCCGAACATACAGCTTGGTCAATATCAAAATTCACTAAACTTGACCCCTTTTACAATATACTGGTAAATATGTATGCTACAAAATATGTACATGTATTAAATTCAAGATAGAATTAAGCAATTAAACATATATGTACGAGTATGTACACATATTTTGCATTTAGTTCGTTATTAGTTACCCTTATTTCAGTGAGCTTGACCATTTATATTCCATTATTAGACCATAATAATCCATTAATTGGATTTCATCCATTCTATTCGCATTTTGTTTTATTTTCTTTTTAATCCTTCAAATGAGATAAGATGCATGGGAGAAGACTATAAGCGGATAGCGTATGGGGTATAAAACAAACAAAATCATTTGAAAAATAGGAAGAACGAAATGGCTGATATTATGAGGGATGATGTTATAAATTTCAAATACCCTTATATCGATCGGATTTTTATTTTTTATTTTTTTGTTATATTACACCTATTTAACATAAACCATATAATATACGAAATTAAATAATAAATTACGTTTTTTTTACTTTTATTTGACATACACAAGAAAATTATCTTGATGTTAAGATTAATTGCCATGCTGTTTCAGTTTTTTTTTTATTCGTTTCGTTTGGTTCTGTATTTTTCTTTTTTTTTTGTTGGTTCTTTAAATAAATAAACTGTCATGTCATGAAAAATATTCTTTATTCGATATTTTTTGTTTGTGTATTTTTTTTTTGAAGAAAATAACTTAAAGACACACCCTTACAATTTTTTACTTAGTTTCGTTTCGTATCATTTTTTTTTTTTTGTGTGATATGAATTAATGTTACGGCTTAGGTTTCATTTTTATCTAAAACATATAAATTTTATTTTAGCTGATTATGTAATGTGAACCTGTCACAAGTTTTGTTGCTAAGCTTTATTTTTTTGTGGTTTAGGTATATTTTATAAATCATATTTTGGTTTGTCATTCTCGGACAAAAAACCCGTATGTGTTGGCATTTACCGTAGCTAAAAACTTAATCTATAGCTCAAACTTATAGGAGGTTATAACATTCCAAACTTGATCAATAATAGCTAGATGAAAATTCAAATTTAAATAGCTCTGGGAAAACTTTTCAATTGGATTGAGACTTTTATAGAATAAGAACTCATATAGAACTAAAGCTTTAAAGGCATGGTTGGTTTTATTTATAACTAAAACAATAAAGCATTATGTGGTGACCCTACTAGAAACCAGATCAAACATTTAAAAGATTGCTTGATTATAATATAATAGTGAGGATTTCAAGCACCTCTTTAATCCGTATCAATAGTTTGCAATTTTTTTAAAATTACCGTTCAATAGACAAAATTTTAAGTACGCCACTTTCGAATATTCAATATTAGTTACATTGATGCATTGCATCAATTCGGTAAGCATTATAATTGTTAGAGTAGTAATACTGTTAAAGTTAGCATATAGTTTGTAACCGAAAGTAAAGAGCCGATAATGCAGAACTCTGTGAATGCCAGCCAGGTAATGCTGATTATGTTATCCCAGCCGAGTTCCCAAGGGTAAGAAAAGTTCCTATAGGTAGCATAAAAGACTTATCTCAATAGTTACTCGTGTTCAAACATCGATTTACTTCCCTATGTACAATTGTGGAAAGTTGCCGAATTCCGAAAATTATTTTAAATCTGAATAAATTCTTCCACTCTAGAGTGTTATGTCTGAAGACGGACTGCATAGATATAATTTAGAAAAATTCAGTTCAAGTTTCCCGTCCCCAAAATCATTAGAAACGTTGTTTAGAATCAGCCTCTACAGTGCTATATTTGGAGAATGTAACAACTGACTTGAACTGATTTTTTTTTACCAACAATAGCTAAACACCAATCACATGAATGTAGATCATCTCCAGACATATCACTCTAGTGGCTAATTTTATACCAATTTTAAATATTTTTTGGGTTCAATAGATTTTCAATTTTTTACTTTCGGCTGGAAACTGTAACAAATTTTGACGGCAAACCAGATCTGAAGTTTTTTTAGGCGATAGCTGCCCAGTAGGAAACTTATCAATATGCATGTGAAATAAATTTTTGCAAGAAACACACATTCCCGGTTCTAATCCTGATTTTTTTATGAGTATGAAAAAGGCAATTTCGTGGTTTGTTGATTAAACGACCAGTTTATGGCAAGTCGTATTGGCCTGTCAAATGACAAGTCGCCTGATTTGTAACGATCTACGACAAGTATGAGATATGTCATATGTATTTCTTCCTTAATGACGAGGTCCTTAACGAAACATGTACGACAAGTCTATGATCGTTCTCTTTATAATTGGCAGTAGTAAAAAATGAAACAAACGAACAAAAACGATACATCTATGTACGTTCAATTTGTGACATAGAAATTAAGAAATAAAGGAAATTGGTAAGGTTGAATTAATTAATCGTGCAAATAACCATTGTTCGTAGAAATTTAAATTTTTGTTGTTGTTTTCAATGTAGACTTTGATTTGATCCGGATCACTATGCGTTAAGAAATGCGGCTAATCTTAAACCGATTTTGTTTTACTACATTTTTTAAAAATATTTTTCATAATCTCTCTGTTATCGAAAGTGTGTGAACTGTATAATGAACAAAAGTGAAAGAATTTTCGAAAGCAAATTACTACAAAAAATGCAAAACCTCAGAAAATCGAATAAAAATGGAATGGCTAGATTTGGTACTTAAAATGGCAGAAAATCCAAAGTTAAATTCTCCCTTTATCTAACCTAAGTACTATACCGACTGAATAAAAAAACAACATCGGCTGGATAGGTATAATTGTACGTTCATATGTTTTAAACATGGGTTTTCTTGCGGTTATTAGTTGGGCCAAGCCAGGAGTATACTCGAATAAATTTGATTATGATTCTTACTAAATGTAGCATTCTAAATTAATGTTTAGATGAAATTCTGGAATATGGCCAAGTAGTATGGAACTGAAATTCGACATGTACGATGGAAGTGGGATTCTGAAATGACATTTCGAAGAAGTTCTGGAATATGACTTTTCTAAAGCATTTGATTTTGTTAATCATATCCTGTTGCTTAAAAAGTTAAAGTTATATTATATATTTTTCAATTCTGCTATTTTGTTGCTTCATTCTTATTTGTGTAATCGTAAACCATTTCTAAAGCTTGGTGAGGGTCTTTCTAACATAAGTGATATAGTTGCTGGGGTACCTCACGGAACAATTTTGAGCATTTTACTTTTTTCTATTGATACAAATGATCTATACCTTCGCATATTTTAAATTGTCGATTTCATCTTTACGTTGATGATTTGCAACTGTATATTTGTGGTGACTACTAAAAGTAAAGCTTTATGGCTAACTAGAAATAATTCACATAATATTGCACCTGTGCTCTCTTTGAACAATGATATAATCTCATTTGTTCCAACAGTTAATAACTTAGGATTACTATTGAATTCAAAACTTACTTGGAATGACCATGTAAGTTCTTTGTACCAGCGTGTTAATTACGGTTTATATTCGCTCAGACTAATAAAATAGTTTTGTCCACTTGACTTAAGCATATATCTTGTTAACAATTTAATTATACCTATTTTGAACTATTGTGTTGTAATATTTTCTAATTGTGATAGTTCCTTAAAACGGTTACTTGATGTTACTTTTAATAATTGTGTGAGATATGTTCATGACCTTAGGTAGTTTGATCATATTTCCGAACTGAATGATACAATCATTGGATGCGACTTGTTTGAATTTTACTGTTACAGAACTGCTGTTTTTATTTTCCGAGTAATTAAATCGGGTGTACCATTATACTTGTACGATAAATTTCATTTTTCTATATCATTGAGTACTAGGAATGTTAATTTGCCTGTTAGTAGAACTAATGTTTACCATAACTCCGGATTAATAAATGCGATTATCACTTTTTAAAATATAAGTTCGATTAATAAATTTAAAGCAGTTATGTTAAAACTAGTAACTTAGAATCAAAGTTCTTGTACATATTAAAATTATGTACTTTGTTGTATACATATATGTTAATTATTGTTGTATTGGAAACTGAAATGTTATTATTGTTAATTTTAAGTTGTCCTATACTATTGTAAATATGTATTATGTACTAAAGCCGCGGCTTATACATTAAATAAAGCTTTATTATTATTATATTGGTGAAATTCGGCATGCATGATAAAAGTGGGATTCCAAAGTGATTGTTATATGAAGTTCTGAAATATGCCAAGTAGGAATTACCTCAGGTATTTCATAATTTATTATTCGAAAATACAACTTTTTCGATGAAAATAGGATCCTAAAATGATTTTTAGATGAAGTTCTTAAATATGACCTAGTAGGATGGAAATAAGCTTTTTTTAACGATGTAGATGAAATTTGACATGCGTGCGATGGAATTGGCATTCTAAAATGATTGTTAGATGAAGTTCTAGAACAATTAACCTTTTGCTTTAATCTTTGGGCTAAGTTTTTCGAGTATAACCACTGTCAGAGCGGCAAGATCGACTCGTGTTTGAACTGTTATCCCACTGGGAAGGTGCTTCGTACCTTTTGTGTTTTAAAGTTGCGACCACTTTGTTTCTCCAAAAACAGAATAATCGATTCTCGTCACATCTCTACAATTTTGGAGTAGATTAATATAGCTTGATTTAAAAAGAAAATCAAGTTTTCCAAATGAAAATAGTACAATTTTCCCATCATATCTATCTATCTATCTATATATAAAAATGAAAGTGTATGTATGTATGTCCGGGCGGTGGTTTGGCGTCTATTGGAAGGGGCTCCGTAAACTTCCAGTAGGCGCAGGTGTACGTACTGCCTCCTCGTGGCAACCACCGGTAACTGTAACCATTAGGCTGAATGTGGCCTTTGGTGACATGCTAAAGTACGACGCTAAAGGAGAAAACCTTGACAAAAAATCCCTAATCTAAGGTGGAACAGCATATGCCGATGGATGAATGGCTGATAGGTTAATCAGTCTATATATGCGGACTCTGGATACCAGGCACCCTCCAGTTTTATTTAGCCTTCCTGTAGTAAACCTGGGTGACCTACAGGCGACTTTTTTATTCCCAGCAACTCGCAAGAGTTAAATCAAAACGGTAGACGAGGTACGGGAAGGAATACACGGGAGTGGGTCTGCCCTCTCAAAGCCCTTGAGTCCCAATGCTACCGCTTTTCTAGCAGAAGTAAATGTTATTACATCTAGGAGGGAGAGCAATGAGCCCAGATAGTATGTAACGCGTGTAGAAGTACTTCCTACAGTAAACATTTAGGAGGGAGAGCAATGAGCCCAGATAGTATGTCCCAGCAACTCGCAAGAGTAAAATCAAAACGGTAGACGAGGCATGGATAGGAATATACGGGAGTGGGTCTGCCCTCTCGATGTCCTTGAGTCCCAATGCTACCGCTCTTCTAGCAGAAGTAAATGTTATTACATCTAGGAGGGAGAGCAATGAGCCCAGATAGTATGTATCACACACCGGTCGGCAGTATTATCAGGTTCTTTAAGGGCCTGAATATTGGCTGGACGGATAATTAAAACATCTAGGAGGGAGAGCAATGAGCCCAGATAGTATGTATCACGTACCGTTAGGCAGTATTATCAGGTTCATTAAGAGCTTGAATATTGACTGAACGGATAATTAAGTAGGGCTTAATGCACAAAAGATCTTTTAGGTCGCAGTGCGGGGTGGCTTGAGCCCCCACATGGCCCTCAAGTAATAATAATAATAATAATGTATGTCCGGGCGCCTCATCCGGGAATGGGTACGAAGGGCCGAATTTCAAAGGCCCGATAGGGCCGAATGGGTCGAAGGGCCGAATTTTTTTGTTTTTAAAAATATGGGGCCGATTATTTTTTTTTTTCAGACCATTTTATATTCGTTAGAGTGAAGGAAAATTCTATTTTAATATTTCTAATATTAAAAATTCGGCCCTTCAACCCATTCGGCCCTTCGACCCATTTCGGCCCTTCGCCATTCGGCCCATTGATATCATTCCCTCATCCGCTAAACCAATCTTTATGAAATTTTTACCATATGAGTTTTGCATATCAAGGAGTAACCTTAGAGGTGAATTTTGTCAAAATTGTATTTCCTTCGTGTACCTCCCGAACTAAAGTTCGGTTAGTTTTCGGGGGTTTCATTATACCTCGGACAAATTTCTTCCCATTTAAATTATATTTTACCCAGGTTAATTTAATAATACTAATAATTATGGACATAATTAACATTAAACGTTAAAAGCATTCGGGTACCTCCCGAAAAAAACTTTTAAAATTTAAAACTTCAAATTTAAATACATAAAAGACTATAATAGAACTGCTAATTGCGGATTTAAGTAATAAATATTTACAGAGAAATATAAAATTTAATGAAACACAGTTTAGCTCTAATGACGATTGTAGATTGGAACGTGAAAAGCGAAAGATGCAAAAACATGAAACATGGTGCAAATAAAATAAAGGCATAGGCCAGTGCATAAATGTTTACTTTACACATGTACTAAAATGAATTAGATTTTTCTAAGAAATGCCTTTTCTTTTCTTATATTATAAGGAACACTTTTTTTTTTTAAATCGAGCTATAATAATCTACTCCAAAATTGTAGAGATGTGACAAGAATCGATCATTCTGCTTTTGGAGACACAAAGTTGTCGCAATTTTAAAACAAAATGGGTAAAAAGCACCTGCTCAAGGATTGGCGAGGCAATTTGCTAATTAAACTTAATTTCGTAGATCATATTTTTGTCGATCCTAATTGGGCATATTCCAGAACTTCATCTAACATTCATTTTAGGATGCCAGCTTCACCGTACATGCTGAATTTCATCAAAATAGTTTAAGAAAAAGCCAAGTTCATTCCTACTTCTTGGTCATATTCCTGTACTTCATCTAAAAATCATTTTACGATCCCATTTCTATCGCATATGTCAAATTTCATTATATTCCTTCCTAATTAGGTATATTCCAGAACTTCATCTAAAAATCAATTTAGGATCCCATTTTCATTGTATTTACATGTCGAATTTCACCATAATCTATTGAGAAGTAACCGAGCTCCTACCTAATATCCCATATTCCAGAAGTTCTTCTAAATATCATTTGAGAATCTCAATTCTATCGCACGTGTCGAATTTCATCAAAATCGGACAAGAAATAGTTAAGTTCCATCCTACTTGGCCATATTCCAAAATTTAATCTAAAAATCATTTGGGGATCCCATTTCCATTGCACATTCCAAATTTTATTATAAACGATTAAAACCGAATTCCTTCCTAATTAGCCATATCCCTGTACTTTATGCAACGATTATTATAAAATCCAACTTCCATCGCATATGTCGAATTTCATCATGATCGGTTAAGAAATAACCAAGTTACATCCTGCGTGGCCAAATTCCAGAATCTCATCTAAAAATCAGTGTAGAATCCCACATTTAGTCATACTGACAAAACACACAACAATCCATTTAAATGTATCCATTCAGTATACATTCAAATGTATCTTCCTTGCTTTCCACAATAATACCCCTTAATGCAATGAAAACCCATTGTTAGTTTCTTAAATTCGCTTTATTTTCATATAAACATATCGTCATATGAACATACGTCATTTGTAAAATTGTTCAGATTTTTTCTTGATTTTTATAAAAAGCTGTGTCAGTACTTTCCATATTCTAGTGATAAAAATTCCACTAACCCAAAAATCGAAGCAAGGAATATTTTTTGAAGCAAAACTGGGCTAAATGGATATAGGACCATTCCCACACTTATGTTACATTTATTTTGTTTTAAGTTACAATAGTAATGAACCGCATGTCATATAGGACTAAAGAAGAAGGAAAAGAAGGAGAAAGAAAAGCTATGGAATTTTTTTCAAAAATTTGATTGCGTACAATAAAAAATTACTAATTAAAATACTGTATGTTTTATATACATGAGTAATTCACAATAACCAATAATAAATTAACTTTACCAAATAAATATTTCGATCAATATTTAAATAATTTGATTTCCGTGAAATTTAAATTAATTAGGTCGTTGGCGCAGTATTTTTAAAATTATTCTGTAAAATTCCTAATCCTCTTGTGGCATGTTTGACGGGATCAGCTCGAAACGCGATATTTTAAAACGCGATATGACGAAACGCGATATGGTACAAAACGCGATATTTCAAAATGGGATATTTCAAAACGCGATATGGTACAAAACGCTAGATGGTACAAAACGCGATATTTCAAAACGCAATATTTCAAAATGCGATATGGTACAAAACGCGATATTTTAAAATTAAAATTTTAAAATAATAATAAAAATTAAAATAATAATAATATTATTTTAAAGTAATAATAATTATTAATCTTCCTTCAATTAATAAAATTTTCCTTCACCAAAATGATGAAATTGAACATGTACGATCAGAACTACAATAGGAAATCGCGTTTTGAAATATCTCCTTTTGTACCATATCGCATTTTGTACCATATCGAGTTTTAAAATATCGCGTTTTGTCAGATCGCGTTTTAAAATATCGCATTTCAAATGAGACCCATGTTTGACACATAGATACGATGTCTTTCATTTTTGCTCTTTCGAAAATACTTCAGGTGAGCTTAGCTGGCTTGGTTTGAGTAATTTGTTTACAGTGCATATTATACTCCTATTATTTATTACAGTTCCATTCAAAAATTTAATTAAAAAGCTAGCAAATCGATGCATTGTTGAAATACATTGTTGGCATCGCAATCTTAAATAAAGTTAATTTAAATTAAATTTATTCTCAATTTAATAAAAATTTAACAAAAATTTGTCAAATTTAATTACTATTGTCAAGGGCTGTTACAGGATTCCTAGTCCAAAATATATTTACGAATTTGTAAAACAAAGAAAATGTGGACACAAAAAAAAATATTAGGACACTAAAATAGGAGACTAAATAGCTCATACAAAAAATTCCGTAAATAGAAGAATTCGACACATAGGACCCAATGGAATTAAAACGCCCAATAAACAACAAGGTTTGTGGTGTATAAGACTATAGGAAAAGAAATATTTTGAAAACTGTAAGAGAGAGATACGCCAATTTTGTTCAAAAATTCTGAAAGAGCATAGTCAAAAACTGTATTGTTCGAAATATAGTTTCTACACCCAAATAGGTATTTTTTACACCCAACTAATTTGAATTTTTGTTTGTTCGACATGAGTCTCTATGAAATTTTATTTAGTTTATCCAACCCAATCCGAGAGATTTTTAGTTTCTTCAATTTAACTTTAGAGGGGTTTAGAAAATAATTAATTTTTGATAGGAATTTACAATACTATAGGAGCAGGTTTATTAGTTTAGATAACGCTGGAGAACGTATAAATATACTGTATGTATCATATAAAATAGCCAACTGCTATTTTTACTTTTTTTTTATTTTATACGATCAATTGTTCATAAAATTATTTATTTATTTATCTTTTTTTTTCTCATTAAACAATCCAAACAGTTTTTACAAAAATTTGTAACAGATTTTAAAGGCATATAAAAAATATAACAGAAAAATCCATTCAATTAAATATACAAATATAATTGCAAGGTAATAATTATGCTTATTAATTTAGATTATTAACTTTCATAGTTCATATTGATTGATCTCATCTAGAATACATTTCCAAATAAATCAAGTAATATTAAATTCTGTTTACAATTATTATTGTCCTCCCTCTCCCAAATAATAACACATGCAGTAGTTTATAATTTTTTAGAAATTCATTAATAAATCAAATTTATAGTTAATTAATGGAAAAGAGAACGGAGATTTGTCATACGATCATACGATCAATTGACGATCAAATGTCAAATCTCCGATCAAATCTATACGATCAGTTGTTCACGTTCAATTGTAACACGATCAATTGCTTACGATCAACTGACCGGAACGCCTTCACACCATACAAATAATTAAAGTTAAATAATATTTTGATTTATGTTCAATACTGGTAATTCTAAATTTTACGTTTTAAATCAATTTGTACTAAGTATAAGTAACTGAAATATTTTATTTAAATTAAATTTATCCCAGCCCAAGGATAACTTCACACATGAGTACATATATGTGGCATCATTTTATTAGTATTGTCTAATTTAATTTTTTATTTTCTGGCTTAAAATCCTGGGGTGGCTTCACATGCCTTGGTACCTCCTTTAAAAACAACATGTAGGTTATTTGTTAAAACAAACTTTCAAAAATAATTCGTTTGGTTAAATGATGTGTCCTTATCGATGGTAGTAGAATCCAATCTTTTAATAAATAACCGCTATCTATATATAATAATAAAACTAACAAAGTATACAAAATTGTGGGTCAAATGTAAAAAATAATCTTATTTTAGTGTACTCTATCGGATGTGATCTGTTTAACCTTCTGACAACTCGAAATTTAATATATTTTGTTTAATCATGACAAGATAAAAATAAGAATTATTGTGAGAAAATATTTAGTGTTTTATCCAAATTTTGATTTATTTAAGAAATATCTTTTGAAATGTAACATACTAGATATAAAATATTTGTGGAATAACAAAATCTTATTACTTGAAAATTAATTATTAAAAAATATTCATATCAGTTTGGAGAAGTAATCATATCATTTAATTTCTAGTTTACTGTTTCAAGTAACAGCTAATCAATATTCCTTAAATGAGGGTTTATTTGTCAAAACTCAATAGAGCAGTTTACGCTTTTTTGTCAGTTATATACAAATATTGGAACAATGAAGTGTGATAAGCGATTGACGTGCTATGGAATTTTATTTAATAGATTGGAATTTTAAGTTCAATACCCGATAATACAGGTTACATTATGTATTTACATTGGAAAACTTTGTTCCACCAACTTTTGGGAAATATCGCAAAATCAGCACAATCCAAAAATGATTTAAAATTGGAATAAAATAATCATCCAAAAGAGAGTGTTATGTTTAGAGTCAGAATGCATTGACCTGATTTGTAAAAAACTATCGCAAAAAATAAAAAAAAAAATCAGTTCAAGTTTTCCTTGGAAAATGAACAAAAATTTAATTTGCCAAAAATCATAAAAAACATTATATAAAATCAGTCTCTAAAATATTATGTCTGGAGTTAGATTGCTCTGGTGTGATTTGTTACTAGCCGGAGCAGGACAAAAATGCCGTTCAAATTTCCCATGATAAATCTGAGAAAATTCGATATTCCAAAACTAGAGAGGCTAATTTTATACAAAGTTTCTGATAATTTTTGGAAAACCAAATTTTTTTAGATACCTCCTAGGAAACTTGTACGACTCATAATTAATGACATGTGTAAAAGGTGCTATGACTCATAATGGATGACTGACGAAAGACTATTAATATTTAATAAAAATAGATGAGGTCTCAACACGGAACCCTGCGGAACAGCTAACCTGAGTAAAACCTTTAGAAACTACCCAGCAACAAATACTTGTAATAATATTGTTTGTGATTAGATAAATAGGACTTTATTAAACTAATTGCACTCGATGAAAACTCGAATTCATAACCTAGTTTATGAACGCCATTACAAATACAGGTCAAAGTACAGGATGTGGTATGATTAGGTCTAAAACCGGATTTAAAAGGACACAACATTTGATTATTATTTAAATATATCTCAAATAAATATTTGATTTTTCAAAATTACCTCAAAACATTCCAAGTGTTACATGGTAATATATTTAAAGGGCTAAAATCACATTACGATTTTGAAACTGAAACCTTCACAACCGGCAATATTTTCGAAATTTTCCAATTTTCCGGGATAACAGATGTAGTTAAAATACAATTAGAAATACCCACAATAAAGGGACAAATGTAAGGTAAAATAATCTTAATAAACTTCAATTAAACGCCATCAAGGCCAACAGAATTAAAATCCTCATAAATGCTTTCAAGATTTCTTCAATGCCAACATTACAAAAGGAAAAACTGTCCGGAGGACGATTATAAACTCTATAAATTTTATAAATTTCGTAAATTCTTTAAATTCTACAAATTCCTAAAATTTTTTAAACTCGTCGATTCTGTGGGTTTTATAAATTGTTTCAAATATGTCAGTTTTATAAATTCTACAAATTCAAGTTTGATTTATTTTAATAGTTCAATAATCTAAATTCCAAAAATTTTACAAATTTAGTTAATTTTAATATTTATATAAATTGTTAATTTTTGTAAATACATATTATAAATTCTAAGATTTTTGTAAATTTAATAACTTCTGTAAATTCAATATATTCTAATAATTCCATGAATTCTTTAAAGCCTATAAATTCTGTAAACACGACAAATTCTATAAATTTTAATGTCTTCAAACTCTGTTCAATCATGATCTTCATTGTTCAAATTTTTTTAAACTACATAAATTTTAGAAATTCTATCAATATTTTAAATTATAAATTCTACAAATAAAAAAACTTTATGAATTTTATTAATTCGAATTATTCTATACATTCTACAAATCTTATTTAAAGATAAATTTTTAAATTTCATGGATTCCTCAAGTTCTATAAATTGTTTTAAGTCTGTCTATTCTAAAAATTCTACAAACCTAAACTTTACTAATTCTAGAAGCATTATTTCTAAACATTTTATAAATTCTTTGAATTCTACAAATTTTATAAATTCGAAAAATTCGGTAGATACCATAAACATTAATAATTCTAAAAATTCAATAATTTTTATAAAATTTATAAATTCAATAATTTTTTTAAAAATTCCATAATTTCAAGAAATTCTTTGAATTTTACAAATCTCGTACGGAGTTGCTAGTCTCCCATCGGGTGCATCCCCAGGTAGCGGATAGGGAAAACCTTTACTGACTTGTCGGCGGGTAGATGGGAAACAAAATACCATTCGCGGACCAAAACTAGCTAGGGGTGGTTCCCTGAAAATAATAACCAATATGGGGGACTCGAAAGGAGATAACCTTGCGGCGCAGGGAATCGGATACCCAGTGCCGGCGACTTTGAGGGGTGAGCAAGCGGGCTCCCAGGCGTCGATACCAATGACCGCAATACTTCAGAGCTGATGAACTCTGACCCATTTGGAAGAAGTTCCATAGTGCAAAGATCACCAACATCATTAGCTAGAACAGTTGAGATAGAAAATGCAGAACTACGCAGTCAACTGTGTAAAATCTCTTAAGTTAGAAAATGAGAAACATTCTTTACAATCAAAGGAACCTAAGGAACAGGATGCTTCAGTGTTCTGTGAGAAAAATGCTTTGCAACCCAAGAAGCCAGAAGAACAGTGTTCTATAGAGTACCACACTGACGAAGAAGAATTAAGGGAAGAAACTGACTGGAACTTAAAAAAGAACAGGAAGAAAAGACCTGGGAAAAAAGGGAAGGCAGAATCTTCTCCAGAGATTGTAGCTTCAAGCCGCACTTCAATAACTGCTGTATTAAATCAAAATCAGCAAAATATACTAGCTCAAGAAAACTAACCTATCAAAATTAAGGAAAAGGCTCCACCACCAATCAATATTATTGGCGTAACTGAATATAGTACTATCCAATCTTTAATGAAATCGGTGACTACAAAAGATTACAGAGTTGTAGCGCTGAACAATAATATTTGGAAAATCAATACAACAGATATTGAAAGTTATAGAGCCTTGGCTTCAAAGGTTACAGATGACGGCAAGGAATGTTACACATACGAGGACAAAAATGATCTTCCGATCAAAGTGATGGCCAGAGATCTTCATTCAATCTGTACAAAGCACGATATAATGGAAGACCTTAAACACCAGGGCTTCAAAATAGAGGATGCGGTAAATATCCTAAAGAAAGAAAAAATTGTAACTGAACACGGGGCTCCTATTGTTTATGCTAACTTTTAATGACACTGAAAAATATTAATTAATAATTAATATACCTAAGTGTAAGAAATGCCAAGGATATAATCACACGCAGAAATATTGCAAACGACAGCCTAGATGTGTGAAATGTTCGGGAAAATATCTCCCACAAGATTGTAGGTTCACAAAAGCTACGCCTCCAAAATGTGTAAACTTAACGGAGAGCATCCCGCTAATTATAGATGATGTGAAGTAGCCAGGGAACTTCAAAATCTGAGAAATAAAAAACAACAAGGCCCGATAAACCATGGGATGTTCAGTAATAAGACAATATCTAAAAATCCAGTGGTAGAACTACCACTAACAAGTGCAATAGGAGGCCGAAAAACATACTCCCAGATTGTATAACAGCGGGAACTAGTATGAAACAAGGAATACGGTTAAAGCCAAAGTCTTTAAAAATTTTTAAAGAATATAGAAGCATTAAACTTAAGGCTACTAAAACAAGAAAGAAGCCTGGACGCTTTAAATAAGCGGTTAAATAAGCAAGAAACAGTGAATGAAATCACTTCTATGATGTACTAATCTATGAAGATGAATAACACATTCAGAATCGCCAATTGGAATGCAAATGTTGTTGCAACAAATTCCAGAGTTAGAAATTTTCCTAAATATAGAGAAGATAGATATATGCCTAATTTCAGAATCTCATTTGACAAAAGATTCATTCGTTAGAATTCAAGGATACCAGTGCTACCACGCCATCCACTCGTCAGGAAAAGCGAGTGGAGGTTCAACCATATTTGTGAAGGAAAACATGAAACATCACGAAGGAGTAAAAATTGAAAAAGAAATTATGCAAGTAGTCACTATTAATGTTCGATTGAATAATCAAAAGGTAATTAACATATCTTCAATATATTGCCCTCCGCGTTATAATCTAAATAAAGGAAACTTTGTTACATTACTCAAATCGCTCGGTTTTAACTTCATAATCTGAGGCGATTTTAACGCTAAAAATACATATTGGGGATCAAGGCTGACAACCCATAAGGATAAGGAGCTATTTGCAGCTGGTCGGGCTCTAAACTGCGAGTTCCTGTCTGGAGGTAAACCAACATATCGGCCAGCGGATATAAATAAGATACCAGGTTTGATAGATTTCTTTGTAACAAAAGGAATATCTGTAAACTAAATGTAAATTTCATCTGACCACACACCTGTCATTATGACACTCAGTGATACCATTATCAAACAAGAACATTTACTTAGGTTAACAAATAATAAAACAGACTGGGATCTCTTCCGGAAAATAGTCGAAGACAATACTGAACTACAAGTGCCAATTAAAACTCCGGCAGAACTTGAGGTTCAATTGGAGCTGCTGAACAACAGTATTCTGCAAGCAGCGTGGCAGAGTACTCCTCCTACTTGTAATCAAATGGGAAGTCACATCAACTATCCAGTAGAAGTGAGAGATCTGGTTAGAGAAAAACGGAAAGCGCGAAAAATCTGGCAGAGGAATCGAGCACCACAAAGCAAATCACGACTTAATTATTTAAGCAACAAATTAAAAATGCTTATCAAAGAAGTCAAGAATAAATCTTTTAATGAATACCTGGCTGGCCTTTCTGGCAACAAAGACACTAATTATTCACTTTGGAAAGCAACTAAAGGTCTCAAAAGGCCTAAAGTACAAATAGCCCCTATCAAGAATGACGATGGAACTTGGGCTAGAAGTGCCAAAGAAAAAGCTGCATTGTTTGCAGACTATCTTGAAAACACATTTCAACCCCTTCCAAGGCAAACAGCTGAAGAAAATATAATTTCAGTAAATAAAGTGGATAACCTAAACATAAGGCCTGTAGCACTACAAGAGCTTGTAACGACGAAGTCGTTACAAACTTTATCCATAATTGAAAGATAATTTCTGATCGAGCGCGAATGCATAACAGTGTGAATGGTGTGTGTGTTTTGAACGAGTGATGACGTGTGCGAGTTCACGGAATGAACGTTTGATGGTTTTTTACTGAGTGGCGTTGTTGTCGGGGAGGGGATTTTGATATTTTATTTATTTTTTTTTTTGTTGCGATGACAGGAGTTGTTTTTGGGGGATTGGTAAACGAATCGTCAAAAGGTGAAGACGGTGGGAAGAAAATTCCAATACAATCAATAATAAAAAAATATCCAACTAACTTGGAAAAAACAAAATAATACGTCGTAAAGACAAAAAGAATAAACCATACTGTCTTGGTGGTAATAAAAAAAAATAAAATATACGTGTAGTGAGTGGCTTGACTATAACAACAAACAAATAAATTGTTAAAATAAGCAAACTCAAGCCCTCAGTTGTGAAACTACAATCTATCCATAACACCTATAGAGCGAGTATATATTGCGTCGTGTGGAGTACTATTTCTACCGTCGAAGTCATCATCAAAATTGTAATCGATCAAATTATCCGTCTAAAAAAATTATTACCAGCGCTTCTTACGGTAACATCACTACGTCAGTGGGCATCTAGAGGCGGGAAATTATCATCAGTATTTTTATCATCCGAGAGATTGTGACGTCAATAACTATATTGAAGATAGCGGGATCCTTGTGCATCTGGTTCGGTTGAGAAAGTTCGATTGGATGGTATAACAAATTGTTTTTTTTCATTTATTTATAATTATTAAATTTAGTTTATTGTAATTTTTACTTGTACGGGGCCTTCTTGGATTTTTCCTGTTGAAGGAATTCCTGCAATTTTTGTTTCCTTTTTCTTTTGGGGTTCATTTCAGATTCTACTGGGTATGGAGAGCTCTGCGGAACCAGCGAGGGCAAATTTTTATGCGCCCGGGAACAAATCACGGAATGGTTTCGAGGAAATCCAAGTCTGTTCGGATATTTCTGTAATTTTTTTTTGTTTGTCTTAATTAAAAAGAAATAAAAAAAATGTGTTAATTTTGTTATACTACCGAGATAATGTCGTAATTAATTAAGTTCGAAGAGTGGCCATGTGTGTGAGGTGTGCGTATTGATCTCAAAATCCGTCTAGGCAGCTAACTCGACCCTGAATGGACACCACCACAACCCCACGACAGACTGCGCGATAGCCAGAGCAAATGCTGCAGGTGGTGACTTCGGGGTAATTCTGTTGGCGGGGTCAGCTTCCGGTTGACCTCGTTACAGTGGCGCCCAAACGTAAACGGTATTATGGAATAACGTTAATGTAATTTTTTTGTGTTTCAGTTTATTATTTTTTCAATTTTGTTTCCATGTGCTTCTGGACATTCGTATCAAGGTCATGTACCTCTTCCGAGTCGAATGTTATGACAGGGCACACCTCAAGTTTTAATTAATTTTCATTTTTTGTTTTTTTTTCATTACAGTTGTGTTGGCCTGTCCATCATTACGTTTGCTCTAACATCAACCTTTGGTTTCAGATTTTGGGAGACATTTGAAGCGTCGTGATGGCAGGTTAATTCAACTTCCGGATGTTAATCTATTGTTGTCGAATGGCGCATTGTTTTCTACCATTTGGTGTTGAGATACAATGTCTGGTTACCGTTGGAAATAATATGACCTTGGTGTAGGGTTGCGGTCGCATGTATATCCATGAAATTTTCATGTTTGATTACATGTTCGGTTTTCGCAACCTGTAAATTTTGGATACCTGGCTAATTGCATTTTTTTTTTGTTTTTATTTTAGAATACACACGATACACACACAAGCATATGCATGGCCATTCATTTTTGAATTATTTTGCATATATTATATATATATATTTAAATTGGGTGACTTCGGGGTAATTCTGTTGGCGGGGTCAGCTTCCGGTTGACCTCGTTACAAGCTTAAAGATGAAATTAAAAACAACTTAAGTTCAAAAAAATCCCCTGGTTATGACGTTATCACTGGACTTATAGTTAAAACTCTCCCAGAAAAAGGAGTACGAAAATTACTGCAAGTAATCAATGCAGCGTTCAGATTAAAATACGTGCCATACCAGTGGAAAGTGGCAGAGGTGATAATGATTCTAAAATCTAACAACCCGCCAAACAAGAAAACATCGTATAGGCCGATTTCCCTACTTCCTATAATTTCATCGCGCATAGAATCACAGATCTAATTGAAGATGCTCTGGAAAATAAAAAAATATGCTCAAGTGTGTTCTTGGACGTATCTCAAGCCTTTGACAAGGTATGGCACCGAAGCCTGGAATATAAACCACACAGAGATCGGCCGAAGCAGTTTTACCTGATTTTAAAGTCATATCTAGCTGATCGACACTTTCATGTAAAACATGAAGAGGAATACTCCGAACTAAAGAAAATATCGGCTGGAGTTCCACAAGGGAATGTTCTGGGGCCGATACTCTATATTCTTTATTCGCGAGACGTGCCAAGCACAAAAGGAACAAATATTGCAACATTTGCCGATGATACTGCAATCTTGGCAACTGGAAACAACATAGAGGAGTCAACCAGCAAATTACAAAACGCTGCTAATTCATTGAGTAATTGGACGAAGAAATGGCGCCTTCAACTCAACGAAACTAAATCTGTCCATATAAACTTTACCAACAAAAATGTTAATTGGTTACCTGTTCGACTGAATTCGCAACCTATTCCACATGCAAACACGGCAAAATATTTAGGAATGACTCTTGATGCTAAACTCAAGTGGAAAGAGCATGTTAAAAAGAATCCAAGAACAACCAAAATCCAGTAAGACGGCTTCGAAGAACGAAGCCTTTAGAACTAGGACAGATAAATTAATGAAGTATCCAACCTGGAGCTAGCCGATGGGTTATACTCCTCAAATAGTTAACAACATTTAATATAGATAAATTACTAAATGAAATTGTATTCAGTTGTAATATTTGTTAAATAATATTGTTTGTACAAATTTACAAAATTCCATAAAAATTCTATACATATTAATAAATTATACAAAAATATTTCTATAGCATTTTTCATTTTTATAAATTTTACAAATTCTATGAATTTTAAATTTCCCAATGATTGTATGAATTCTTTAAAGCCTATAAATTCTGTAAACCCTATAAATTCTCTACATTTTAATAAATCTTGAAACTCCACAATTCCACAAATTCTAAAATCTTTTTAAATTCTACAAATTTTATAAATCTTTTAAATTTTGTAGAGCCTATAAATTCTACAAACACGAATTGTTTTTCGATTTTTTTTCTAAAAATTCCCTAATTTCTGTAAATACTATAAATTTTAAAAATTCATTGAATTCTGCAAGTATTATAAATTTGACAAATACTACAAATTTTAATAATTCTTCAAATTCTTTAAACTCTGTAAGTTCCATAACTTCTATAAATTTTTTAATTTGTCGCAATCAACAAAAAAAAAAAATCGATTTCGGGCCTCACAGTGAACAATGACTTTTTTTTTTAAATTTCTAAAAGTAACCGATTCTGGTCATCGCTTAACAATGCTTCTTTATGTTTCGAAAAGCCCCTTGTCACCTCCAAATACGTTAAAATCCTGGAAACAAGCTTATGTTCATTTTTAAACGTTTAAATTACCTATATCCCTATATATATGAATTGTATATAGCCGAAAATTAAAATTTTCGATAATTTTTCATTTGATATTTTAATTAATGGCACTTAGGGACATTGAGTGCCTATAAATGTCTCTTATAATTTTGACTCAACATGATGTCCACTTACTGTGGTAGATATTTGAAGAACAACCATACGTTGAGATCTGCTCTATAGGCAAGGCTGAGCAAATTCCATTATACCGAGTAATTAAAATACATTATATAAAAGAATTACAGCAAACTCAGTAATTAAAATACAAATTACAATTACTTTGCATTTGTAAATTGATAAATTTGATTTGACAAAATTCGTTTAGTGAAGAAATGATCATTAAAACAGCGATAATTATTATTAGGTTTTATACGGATGGCTCGGGGATCAGATTTTAATAAGCCTTGTAAAAATTTAAACAAGAAATTTCAAAAACTGAGGTAATTAAAATACAAAATACTGTTACTTGGAAAATAAGTAATTCAAATACATGTAATACGTTACTGTCCTGATACTTTTCGGTAAAAAACTTTTAACTAGGTATTTTAATTATTTAATTTTAAAATAACATCAACTAGCTGGGCTTCAAATAATAATGTCTTGAAAAAAAAACATTAATAGTGAAAACATTATAAATGAGAAACATGATGTACCAAACTATCTTTAAAAATTAATAATTTGATGAGGAAAACTATATTCATTACAATGCAGCTAGGTCTAAACCCCAACGAAGGATCAAAGCAGGGCCAAGAAAATAATAATTTCGGGTTTGATGTGGGTACTAGAAAATCACTTTGACCATAGCCTGCTCCGATTCCTCACCAGAATTATAAGGATTTTATTAAAAATATATTCCAAAGTATTACCATAGACAATCATAATAGATCTCTCATTTGACTAAAAACAGAAAATAAAAACAAAAATTTTCCATTCAAATATTATCGGTGTATTGCATATACGTATTATATTTGCAACGCATTCTAAAATTATTGCCTTATAAAATACACAACACAACGATACATTGGAATTATCAGAAGTTTTTGTTTTTTTCCTTTAGTTACTATGAAATGAGAAATCTAGTATGAATGTCTATGGTATTACCAAGGATTTTAAAAAATTAATCTTTGAAAATTATGACATGGAAGTAGAAAATGAATTTTTTTTTTTTACAATACATATTTCTTTAGATAGTTATGAAAACTAAACAACCAAGTTCGTAATTTAGTAAATAAATTAAATTCTAATTTTTTTGTACTTGACACAATTATTATTTTATTATAAGTTAAAATTATAAATTCAAAAGAAAAATGTTTGCAGGTATAAATAATTTACCGGTCTTAGTTCTTAATTACACCAATACCTCGATTTGCGACGTTTCGAATTGCGACGTTTCGAATTGCGACGGTACATTTGTTACTACCAAATTTCAGTTTTGCGTCGCTTAAATTATTTGTTGCATCGTTACTTAAATGTTTTCTTTCTGGAAATACATCAAGGTTATTTAATTATGTTGCAATTTTATTTACAAGACGCATTTTTATGGAACGAAATACCGTCGCAAAGTGAGGTATGGGTGTATTTAAAAATTCTAAAAAATATTCCAATTAAAGGCATATTAATGATCTTTAGTATTATTTATATTACTTCGGTTCCCTGCATAAACCATCTAAATCGATGTATGCCCAATTGCACAGAAAAGAGCTACCGGCCAGTTATGTACTATTTTCTCTTTCTATTTTTTTATCAAAATGCGACTTATTCCATAATAAGCAGTCAACGCCAATTTATTTTATATTATTTTTACATAGACATATTGGCGCTACTAAAAAATTTTTTACAATCTTCCAAGCTATACCAGTTTTCATTATACGGTAGAGCATAATCGTAGTGGCGGTGTAAGCAAAAATGTTGAGTGAAATTCGCCAAATTCTAGTGAATAATTTTAAACAACCGTAAACAACTCTAGTTTCATTATAGTTAAACTTCCATTAATGAATATGCATATATTGAGTATTTATAGTTGGATTTCAGATGCTAGTCAATTTTTCGAATTTTACTTTCAGAATATTCCAACATGTTCATTGTTGAACTTTTTAAATACAGTCAAACCTGTTTATGTGCGGTAGATAGGGACCGTACAAAAAAAATCGCACAAAAAAAAAATATTCGCAAACTCCATAAATCGCTATAATAAATAATTTTGTACAAAAATTACAAAAAAAATTTTTTTATGCGGTGGATAGGGACCGCATAAAAAAAGTTTCCCTTAGAAAATACATATGTCAAAGTTTTACGAAATAGCGAGAAAATGCTTCCTAAACAAAATAAATAATTAAATTACACGTGGAAACATTTAAAAAAATTTTAATTTCTCATTTTTAAATAAAACGGTAAATTTCCTTTTTTCTTACATATTGTATATTTTTTTAGTTTATGTTCAAGGTTAAAAATCAGTGTGGCTATTACTACGCATTTCATTAGTTGTGAAATAAACATTTCTTTTAACTAAATTATATTCTTTGTGTGCAAGATAATATGTAATTACATATTGAAATTTGCTGGAATATGGAATTATAAGAATATTGAGCATGTCTAATGATTAATGAACTTGGCTGATGCATTAGGTATGAAAATGGCTGAACAGAATCTCGATATTCATATACCGCATAAAAAAAATCGCACAAAAAAAATCGCATACAAAAAAAAACCGCACAAAAAAAACGCATAAAAAAAAATTCGCATAAAAAAAGACCGCACAAAAACAGGTTTGACTGTACTAATGAAAAATTACTGTCAAACTGTGGTCAGCTTCACGAACTAAACTTCACGGAAGCCCCCGGACGATTAAATTTGTTTATGAAAAATGTATTTATGTACCGTCAGTGAATTATTAAACTGTGCATCGATGTGTTTTAGAGTTTAAACGTGGTCGTTCAAGCGTTGCAAATGAACCACGTATACTTTAAAATGTGCAGAACGGTATATAGTAGGGTATCCAATTCCGGAATTCGAAATTCCGGTATTCCGGAATACCGGCCGATATTTTGGTTTCGATTATTCCGGAATTGAAAACACTAACTCCGGAATTAATGAATTTTTATTTTTCACACTAATTTAAGTATATAAATTCACCATAATTTGGTGTAATTATAGTCTGTCTTGCAGATACTAAAAAATATATATTCAAAGGGAAACTTCTCTAAAGCCACTATTCAAGGGACCCAAAAATGTTGGTCAATCTATAGAGGTGGTTAGTTTAAGGAATAAAACAACCTAACAATTTGATTTTGAAATCCAAAGTCAGGCTAAAAAGAAAAATTTCCTTCAATTGTACCAAAAATTTATACGTAATATTTCAAAGAGTGCCAAAAGGTTGTCAAAAGGGAGCTGGTCAAAATATAGAGAGGCTACATTTGGAAGTTTTAGAGTATTTCTCTTTTCCGTTCATCATGATATGACATCTAATAAACGGATTACGGAACAATAAATGCTCGTTCCTGAAAATTACTTGATTCATTTACATATTTAATTTAATTCGTCTCTAAAATACACATGAAAAGTATGGTTGTGTTGTTTCTTAGTTCATAAACTGAAAATAGGTATTTAGTACTATACAGTCCGGTAAGCGACAAAGAAACGAGTCCGACAAAGAAACAAATTCAGAAAACATTTAATTTCGTTGGTTCATTAGCTGAAAAATATCAAAAACCGTGATATACGTTTTTGCGTTTCGAAAAGGACTCTAATTTTGGGACGATGGTAGTACCCTACGAGGCTAAAAGAGGAAATTAAGCAGCGGGAAATATCGCCATTAAAATTCTAGCCTAAATGACACAACCGTCGTTGCGTCAAGTTTAATGAGAAAAACCAGAAAAATAAGAAATACTTGATGTCAATCTTTGCAAATTGTAAGAACGGCACTAACTCGCAATAGCAATTAAATCTATGCTTAAAAATGTTTCCGAATTTTTTTTCGCATTCATTTTATAATGAGTGAGAAGGAAAATAAATTTTTAAACAACCATTTAATTGTAACTGCGATTTAGTATCGTTAGTTAGTCTAGGGAGTCCTATCGCAGCGCTTAAACTGCGAGATAAATGGTTCCAGTAAAGGTGAATGGAATAAATTCTGTGCCACTCCAACTCATCTAATCTAACTCAATGAATTTTTAGGCTTTATAGAATTCATAGAATTTTTGAGATTTACAGAATTTATTGAATTTATAAAATTTATAAAAATTAAAAAAATTTTAGAAACATTAGAATTTTTTGAATTTATAGAACTGACAGACTTGAATAATTTATGTACCTATAGAATTCGTAGAATCTATAACAATTAAAGGATTTATGAAATTTATAGAATTTATGGGTTTTAAAAACGTATGTAATATTTTCAGACAAAATTTATAAAATTTGATGGACTTTTCAAATTTATAGAATTTATCTAGTTCAAAAAATTTGAAAGAATGAAATTTATACAATTCATCGATTTTATAAAATTTGTAGAATTCAAAGAATTTATAGTATTTATAAAATTTAGGGAATTAAAAAAAATAGAAAAACATTTTGAGTTACCAAAATGTATACAACTGTGTCAGTTAAAACAATTTATCTTAAAGAATCTTTATAAATTATTTTAAAACTTATTGAATTTTTTACCCGCTTCAACCGGCAAGAACAAGTCTGGGGATCCTATAACAGTGCATAAACTGATAAGGTTTCACTGACAGCCTCACTTGTAATGATGCAAGACAAGTCTGGCCAAAACTAGACTTGGGCCGCACCAGAACATTAAGCTCTTGTGAATTAAGAACGGTTGTAGGAATACTCACGCCACACTGCCTTTTTAGAGAGAATGCAAGAAGGCTGGGTTTAGAGGCAAATGACTTCCGTAGTAGCTGCTTGGACGAGGAGGAGGAAGGGGTTATGGTTCACTTCTTTTGCCCATGTCCGGCATTAGCACGCAGAAATGCTAACTAGCAGCATAAATATTTAGGTAAGCTCAAGATGGACAACCTGGCGGATCTCGATAACAGTAAAGTGCGCGATGTTCTACGCTACCTAAATAGCTCTAAATGGTTCCAGTAAGCGTGAAGGGGTTATATTCTGTGCCATTCCAACTAACCTAACCTACTGAATTTTTAGGCTTATTTTTAGGCCATTTATAGAATTTATTGAATATGTAAAATTTATAAAAATTAAAGAATTTTTAGAAATACTAAAATTTGTAGAATTTATCGAATTTATTGAATTTATAGAAATTATAGAATTTTTAAATTAAGTCAAATTTGAATCAAAAAATATAAAGAATTCATAAAATTTATAAAATTGGTCGAGATTAAATAATTTATAGAATTTATAGCATTCATTAACATACTAAAATTTATATAATTAAAAACAGTCTTTGAAGAACTTATAAAATTTATGGAATTTATCGCATTTACAATTTTTAAGAACTAAATAATTTATGAGATTTGCAGAATTAAAAGAACTTACTTCGTAGAATTTATTAAAATTTATAAAATTTATAGAAATTAATTATTGAATTTATAAAATTATTAAAGTTGTTTTGAATTTTAATTTTGAATTTATAGATTTGTAGAATTTAAAGCACTTACTAAAGTTTCAAATTTATTCATAAAATTTATATATAGAATTTAGAAGACTTATAGAATTTATTTAATTTATAAAATGTATACAATAGAAATTATTGAAATTGTTGTATTTATAAAACAAGTCAAATTTGAGTTTGTAGAATTTATTAAACAGATACACTTAATACAATTAATAGAACTCAAAGAATCTATAAAATTTAAAGAATTTGTATTATTCATAAAATTTATAAATTTGATAGAATTTGTAGCATTTATAGAATTATTAGAACTTATAAAATTCATAAAATTTAAAAATTTATTGGATTTATCAGATTTACAGAATTTATAGGATTTATACACGGTTGAAAATTATCCGAAAAATTTTAATATTTTTTTCGTATAAACCTGTGTATAAGGATTTTAGTACAAATTTTTATAAGTTCTAATTTATCAACGGATATTATACAAATTCGGATTAAGTTTAATACGTTTATTGTATTATTTTTGTATAACAATGTATAAAAATTATAAGACAGTAGGCTAATGCATTTAGTCTATAAAATATTCGTATTAACTGATTAACTTTGATTTATTACTTTTGTTGCTAATGGTGTAGCTAAAATTACCAGCATCAATAAATATTGCTTAACCGAAACAACGTATTTTCAGTATTTGGATTTTGTGTTTTCAGGAAAGAAAATGTGTTACAACTTACAATAAACTTTACATTACTTACGTTATTAGAAATTGTTTATGAGAAAAATTCGGTTGTTACATACATCAAATTAATATTCTTTCATTAGTGCATTATGTCAGTTTTATATAAGAAATACGAATTATTTGCTAGTTTAAAATATGTATATAAAATAATTATAATTGTTATGAGATTTTTAAAAGAAAATGTTGGATAATTTATTCCATTAGCCACAAAGTACAAGATATACAATGGGGCAAATACTCGAGAATTTTATAAAACGCAATCGATCAAATTTACAAAGCAAATTTTAAATTCGAATTAAGTTCATTTCTTGAGTTATAGAATTGCTTACTTGATCGAAATCGAGTACTTGCTTGAATATTAAACTAAGATCATATAACTAACTTAATTCTTTACAATTTATAACAGTAATTTTTTTTGAAATAGCTATACAAGATACGAATATAACAATCGATCAGTTTCATCATTTCGAGAACATTCACTATAAATGAAGATATATTTATTGAATATGTAAAAATTTACTACAGGCATCCATGTTTTGTTTTAAAAATAAAGACAGCTGAATTAATCGAAAATACTAATTGCTTAAACCATCAAGAGTGATGGAGTATTAATAAAATCCAATGCGGTTGTTGGATCGGGGTTGGTGGTTACTTCAGCAGTAAAAAAAATAAGCTTAGAATTAATATTTAATGTATTAATTGAATATTTATTTTGTATAGGTATCAGAGGCATACTTTCTTAGGAATCCAGTCGGAAAAATCATAATCGCTGAAAGTAAACAAAACAAATATTTGACCGAAAATCAACGGAGAAAAATTATTTCAATTATAGCTAATTACACGCAAGAGACCTTCGGATTCAAGCCGACTCGTGAACAACAAATTGCAGTAGCAAAAGCCTGTGTGCATTTATTTCCATGCCTGAAATCAGAAGGTAAAAACGAAATAGTAAGTTCCACAATATTTCTTAGTAAATATAATATGATTACAAATCTTAATAAGGAGTACAATTAAAATTGATTTTCTTATAATTTTAGGATCTCATTAATAATCCTGAAGCGAATGGTTTTCTTCAAATTAAGTTGAAGGATGATCGCGTAAAAAAAGGAAATTAGAGTCACATTTCCATGATTCGATCTTTGACGAGGAGGTTGTTGAAGAAACGATATTCGATAACGAGACAGCAAAGCATGGTTTGGAAATTATAAATGCAGCAGTTTTGCCCGATGAAATTATTTTAGTAAAGGCAAAGCTTAAGGCAACTATTCAATACAGAAAAAAGTAACGCTCCGAATCCGGCAACCACACAAAAATTTATAGCCCTTATTATTTTTCACACCCTGAATTAGTAAATACCTACATTAATTTATTATTTGTTAAACATAAACTTCGATTTTAATTTTTTTTCAGATTTTATTTGATTTTAATATTTCGTTTCCCAATTGTACCGCTACTCTAAAGGAAAAATGGGACATATATGAAGGTCATATTGTAACAGTAGTGCGGAATTCAGGAAAAAACATTTTGTACACGGAAAGCGACCGAAATCTGGGTGAGTAATCTCCCCAAAGCCTGTACTTATGCACATCCCTATTTTAACCCTAATCAGCATGGGTCATTTTACTTACGTAAAGGCATGCGATGAGTCTCATGGACTCATATGTAATTTTTAATGAAAAATGAAAATATTTACTACATTTAAAAAAATGTATTTACAGATTACAATAACAAAAATAAAAATTCAATTTGACAGTTACTTAGTTGATGAATCTGCCCAAGTGCTAAAGGAGAAATGTGCCACTTAAACTTTTAATATCTTCAAGACCAAATAATCGTCACATAATATTTCTACAAAATTTAGTACTGGTGCTTGGCCAAAACATACAAGGGCCCAGTAAATGCCTTCTGTAATTTGTTGCATTAATTCCTTTGTCTATTTCTATTTGGTATAACCAATTTCTATTCTAAATTTACAAGAAACATTTTACTAATCGTCATTTATCGTTTTGTTAATTGGGTTGCTGTAGCATTACAATTGTATTGCGACTACACTACCATCTATACTTCATAAAGTAGGGTTAACGCCTGGGGTCATTGGTTAGCTTTCTTTGAAGAAATTACCGTGACACGTAAAAGGCAGAGTCTCAACCAATCTTTCAACTTCCCGTATTATAGCCAAAAATAGTTTTTAATTATTGTGGTTTTTGAAATCTGATCTGTGTTGGGGTCATTGACGATATAAGTAATTTTGAGCAAAGTTCAAATTTTGAAAACCAAAAACATTTCATTCATTAGAGTTTCACGCTTAGAAAGTAACTCCTCTTGACTTTCTGATTTATTAGAATCGAATAAAAAGTGAAATTCTATATTCAGCACTCTTTGAGCGAACTCGAAACTACTAAAGCTTTTTGAATGTAACGTTGCAAGGACTATAGTACAGTATATGGAGTACACCGTTTTTCTTCGCTGTTTCTGTGCGGGCGCTCATTTCCAAAATTAGGAATTCCTCGGATTGGTTATTGAACTATCGCAATCTACTAAATTTTCATTTCATATTTATCAAGTTTATGTGGAATTTAGTGCTGGAAAGAAATCTTTCTCGAGATTGATACATCCGCACAGCAACAGTATGTACATTTCTTAACTACTTCTGACTGATCATTCTTCTGAATCGTGAAATCGTAAATATTGGCATCATTTGATATTGTTATTGTTGTCATGAACCAACTATTTTAAAATTCATTTATCACAATTTTCATTTACAATATTGGGAGTGTATAATCAAAATGCATAACATGATAGAAATACATCTTTGCGTTAAATTTCCATTTACCAATAAAGTAAAAGGACTAAAATTCTCCATAGCACTGTTCTTTAAAATTCAGAACTAGTATTACATTATGAAGTTTAAATTGATCAATTAAGATGTTATTTCCTCCATTTATATTGAAATTATCTATTGAGTCTAAGAGACTCAACGCATGCTTTTATGTTTGTTTTTTGAAAATGGGCCGGTTAGGCATACATTCGGTACGATTAAAAAAATATTAGTAGGTGATTCTAGATCTTAAATAATAAGTATTGGAATATACTAAGCTCAATTTTCTTAAAAATTTATTTTTCGGTTATTTTTTAGCTAATAAACTTAAAATGAGTCTGCGAGACTCAACCTATGCTGATTAGGGTTAAACTATTTACATATATACAATTTTAGATTGGAATACATCAACCTTGAACCAATTGAAGAAAAAGCATTATTTCTATTTATAGACCGGGAAAACCAATTCAGAGTACACAGAAAGATCTGAAAATAAAGCTCCCTATATTGTGGCTTTGGGTAACAATAAACAAGACATATCACAATATCTTGTAGTTTTGGATAGCAATTTGATACCTTTGCCTTTGAATACAGATATTATTACTGCAGTAGACTATTTATTCAAGCTACATTATCTATGTGGAATTCAATATAATAATAACCTTAGGCTATTTTGGACTTTCTTACAAAATTATATATACGAGTTCAAGTGCCACGTTTCATCAACCGTAAAGGAAGTTTACCTAACATTATTTATGCTAACAAGGGATTGTAAGTTATAAAATTATAAAAAAAAACATTAAACAATAAGGAATTGTTGGGTAAACTACTTTGAATTTAATAAAATAAATGGAATATTTTTGTTTCGTTTGTAAACAGTCAACTTCAAATTTATCAAAGTTATTTGAACACATAAAATTGATTCACATCATGCACGAATCGAAATATCTAGAACTGAAATGTGTAAATACAGAAAATTGTCCTTACACATTTCAAACGTATGCTGGGCTTAGAAAACATGTCGTCGGTCCAGGACTAGAGTGCGCTAAGCGACAAAACCATTATTTTGAGAAAAACGAAAATCAAGTTTTGAGTGTATATAACTTTCCTTGTGAACATGGTAGCCCAGTAGTGAAACATTTTTCCTGTGCACTCATATTTGATAATAATTGTGTATCTACAACATTTTATTTAAAATGATTGTTAAGCAAAATAAAACGATTTTTCTTTAGAATGTTATTTTAATGTACGCTATATCCTATATTTATTTACAAACATAGCGGAAAAAATTAATTAAACAATGTATTAAATTGTACATATGTAACCTAAAACGATTACTCAAGTTATAGGATCCATTCTCAAGATTGAGATACGCGGTTGGAAACTCTGTTATGTGGAGCGAAGTGCAATTTGTAAAATCACTATAAACCAAATCAATTAAAACTTAATTTTAGAAGGATTTTATTTCGTTTTATTCAATAAATATAAAAAAGAAAACTAAATTCAATTCAGATAAACTGTAAAATAAAAACACCAATCTTAACTAAATATTCACAAGAATCAAACTATATCTTTTTCAGTTTGTAGAATGTTGATGTAAAAGTGTTGATCCTCTTTTGGCATAAATTTTAGCATACTTTTCAAATCCTTTCGTTTTTCTTCGGCTAGCCTATAATTATCTCTTGTATAAGGAACTATTTGGATATGCAATTCGTTTGAATCTTCTTCCATTGAATGGTTTCGGGTTCTCCTGGAACTTTTAGGCTTCATTATCGATTCTGTAGCGAAATCTTCAGCAAACGATCTTTTGTATGAAATAAACATTGGATTTCGTGCCTCATATCTTAAATGCCGAGTTTTGGTGTAAGGAACATTGGAAAAATTAAATTGTTGAACCGCTTTACTGTAATTCCAAAAGTCAGTCGGCTTCAATTGCAACACTTTTAAAATAACTTTAGGAAATTTTGCGTTTATGATTGTGCGAATTAATCCAATAGGGCTATAAATTTCCATATTTTTGAGGTATCTTTCTAAAGTACTATGAACCGCATCGACTTCTTGCAAAAGTGAGTGGCCTGGTTCGGAGTACTTTTGCTCAACTGACTGAATTGATGGGTTGTCCTTGAGATACTTGATTATACACAGTGACACCATAGAATTGCGATTCTGAGGTACACAAGATTCGGTCCAAATAATAATCTTTTGAGTCGCTGGAAAGTTCAATTTTACAGAATTTAAAATTCGTAGTAGCGCACTTGCTAATTCATTTGCACCTCTTCCTTGTGTGGTCTCGTTCCATATAGCACAGTATGTGGTCTTATTATCCAAACAGTAGCCGGTTAAATTAAAACATAGAAGTTTCCGTTTGTAGTAAAAACAATTTACATTCGCTTTTGGTAGTGAAAAGACGTTTTGAAGATCAACTACCAGTACACGTGTATTTGCATCTGAATTGGCTTTATCCATATCTTTCTCTGCTTTTGCTAGTATTTTATTTTGCACATGGTCCATAAATTGTTTTTCCTCGTCCGGTGTTATTGTTATTTCATTTTTTTGTTTCGTTTTATGCTCTTCACATCTATTGCACAAGTCTTTCTTCGGAACGAAGAAGGCCAAGTTAAATCTTGTTTCGAAAATATTTTTATACGCCCAAAACTTTACTGGATCATCAAAAAGCGTATTTTGTTGAACAAAATTGAATCCAAACTATTTTGGGTTTATTTGTTTCCCAAGAAAATAGCCAATTTGATTTAATTGGCAAAAGCCAACTTTTCGAAATAAAATATAAGTTTAATATGTAATACGACCTGGTGGCAGGTATCATAACCAAAAATTAGAATTGGGTTTAATTTAACCCAATATTTTTTTGGGTTAATGTTATTCTTGCGAGGGTTTATTCTATGCAATTTTTGTTGTAAATTTGTCAAGGAAATACACTTAAAGTCGTTGCAGTACAGTTCATACATCTTTTTTAAACTGAGGTGTGATTCCAAATATTTTTTTGTTGGATGACGAACGGCAGTAATGTGAATCAACAGTGGCAAATCCATTAATATGATCTGCAACATCGTCCAATTTGTTTTTTGGCAATTGATATTTTGCATGACGCCCTTTTGCTGGAGATTTCGTTGTTGATGTATTATTATCAATCAGGTTGTCAAAATAATAATGAATACGAGTTTTATTTATGTCCAATGTATTTGTAAAAAATATTTGACATACTCTGATTAATTTGCCGATTTTCAGAAAATGATAATTATATGTATGCTTCCTTCGAGAATTAGTATTTGAAGTTCTTTTTCTTTCTGTAGGCAATCTAAATACCATTTTTCCAAAAAACTCTCCTTCCGATTTAGAATTTAATTTCCAGAATTGGTCAAATATATCTTGCCTTTCTGATAAATTAAACAATACGTTGCAACTATAAGGGCAACTTTCGCTACAGCTTGCTTTTATTTCTCGCTTTTTTCGAGTTAAATTAAAGTTATTGATAAACTCTTCTCCTGCTTGACATTTGGTTTTCCGGATGTTCTTTTTCCATTTTTCCGGATAACGCTTTCGTTTTGTTGTCAACGATTTGGAGCAGCACGCAGCTTCTAAATTGTTTTGAATGTTTATTAGTCACTAGGTATTAATCTTAGGCAGAATAGTTTTAAGGTATAAATATTTTAATTATTTACCATCATGTAAAAGACTAATCTGTCGATGATTTTCCACTAGTGGTACATATTCCGGATCAGCATCAGAATCAAGAAACGATGATTCTATAAATTTAATAATTTTAGAATTGCATATAAAAACATATTTAAAAAACATTACCACTAATTTCAAAGCAATCTAATTTTGAGAAAACGTCGCTTTCATTTAATGAAGTATTACTTGTGTTCTGGGTAGGACATTCACCCGGTTCTTCTGTCGGTGTTGGTGGAATTATAGTACATGGTGTAGAAATTAAATTGTCCCAATGTTCATCCTGTCGAATTAAATTTTCTATGGAGTGGTACGCACTAAACAAACTTTTAAGTTTAATAACAAGCTACAAACAATCAATTTAACTACAATAAACCTATAAATTTATAAGTTGATTGTGGTTTTCAAAACTTTTATTCAACATACCTGAGACATACATATCTTCGTTTGTAAATTCTGGTGATGGAGAACTGTCGCGGTCTGACAATGAATACATCCTAACAGCATTAATTTACTTTAACTATTATATCAAAATTACTCGTACAATCAATTATTCGTAAAATAAATTAACTGTATAAACTAGTTAACATGAACAATTAGCCTGCCTAGCGAAGTATTTATATCAAAATGTTGACGAGGACTGTTTTGTCCCGAAATAAAACTTCCATTTATATAACATTTAGTTTACCGTTATAAAATAAAAATTAAAAATATAGACATACAAAACAAACGGCAGGATTTAGCGGGAAAATAACGTACAAAACAACAACATATTTTCGGTTTAATTTGGATATAGCGCAATTTATCTCTGACTTTTTTGTTATTTACGATCTTTTCTTACACATAATTGTGATATAGCGTAAAATGTGGATATAGCGTGTTTTAAAGTAAAGTTTTATGCAAAGTTAGCTTAATAATAATTTTATAATTTAAAAATCTTACGCTATGATTTTCATTTTAAGGATATATCGTAAAATAAGTGATAGCGTTTTTTTTGTTTTATGGACTTAGATCACAAAATGAGGTTAGCTTGAAAACAAAGAAATTCGAAAATGGAGTTAGCGTTAAATACGACGTAGCGTAATTTGGTCGCAAAAAACTGAAGAAAATGGTGGATAGCGGAAAACACAAATGCGATTTCCTTGCGAACTCGTACCGAGTTTGAAACGAAAGTTAGTTCAAACGAAAGAGCATTGCGTAATACTAAAGAATCAATTAAAACCGCAAAATCGAAAATTTGGTGGATAGCGTACTCTAGTCCTGGACCGACGATGTATTAAAATGTTCTATATCTAGAAATATTAAAACAAGGTTTACATCTACGAAAAACAATATTCCTATACTGACTACACAACCAGTAGTACTCCTGCAAACAACATATTCTACATCAAATATTGAAGAATGTTAAAGTCGCAGCAACTTCAGTCAGGATCCGGTTCCGGAACTTAATGAAATATTGGAGAGTGAAAGTGTTGAATGTTCAAGTGGTATCACAAACTTTGTAACTCAATTAAATAGTCTAGGGTTACCAGACACAACCATTACAAAAATAATCAGTCATTCTTCTGGCCTGTTAAAAGATTTCTCTTTAAAGCTGAGGAATCATTTTAAGTGTCCCAAACAAACTCATTCTACAAAATGTGTATGTGAAACTTTAAGTAATGTTCAAATGCAATATCAAGATCAATTTAAAAGTGTGCTAACGAAATTTAAAAGAACAAAAACATTTGAAAGTTCTTAATTTTTTATTCGGCCATTGGAGAAAGTTATAGGTACAAGATGGGACATGAAATACTGTAGAAAATCTAAGGTGTACAGGAAAGCTTTAATACAGAACACTTACCAATATATCCCCATCATAGAAACGCTAAACGTTCTTTTTAAAAACAATAGTTTTCAAAAATATTTTTCAATATTAGATCATAATTGTGTAACAACAGAATTAAATAGTTTTTGCTGTGGCGAGATTTTTAAAACTAATTTGTTTTTTAAAAATTATCCTAAAGCATTAAAAATTCAATTATTTTATGATGATTTCGAATGCACAAATCCCGTTGGAAGCCATAAAACCATCCATAAGATTGTAGGGATTTATTTTACAGCTCGAAACCTACCTGCTCAGTTTTTATCACAGTTAGAAAACTTGCATCTTGTTGCATTGTTTAATTCTAATGATTTAAAAAAACCAGAGAATTATAACATCATCATGAACGCAATCATCCAAGATTTAAAATTATTAAAATCGGACGGTATTACCACGGATATTGGAATATTGCATGGAACTTTAACGAGTATTACTCATGACAATTTAGGGGCCAATCAAATTTTAGGATATGCTGGTGGGTTTAATGCTACTTTTTTCTGTAGATTTAGTGAGATTAATAAAAACGAGATTAATGTTAACCTCGACGAAAATGCAGAAAAAATACGAACACTTCAAAGTATCAAAGGAAGCTTAGGTTTAGAAGCATCAGATTTGATTTCCAGAAAAGGTATCAGGTTCTTATCTGTTGTGACTGATCTTACTTATTATGATATTGTTCAAAATTGTACTGTCGATCCTATGCATGATATTTTAGAAGGGGTTGCACTTATTTTAAACTTTTTATTATTTTAACATTGTTTAATTTTTTTTCCAATTTTAAAATTATTAATTTTTCCGAGATAAATGATAGAATTCATTCGTTTAATTACGGATATTTGTATCGAAAAGTAGTTCCATCATCAAATATCAATAAAGATTCCTTAGGTCTCTCAGCATCTCAAACTTGGTGTCTAATGTTGCATTTGCCTTTTATTTTTGGTAATTTAATTACAAATGATCTACAATTAAAATGGCAGGGAATAACAACAATGCTAAAAATAATGAGCATAGTTTTTAGTAGGGTTGTAAATATTAGTGAAATCTATGATTTAAAAAGATTAATAAGGCAACATTTAGATATTATTTTAAATGAATTCAATGGCAAATTAATTCCTAAACACCATATTCTAACTCATTACCCCGGAGTTCTAACTAAAATGGGCCCACTATGGCAATATTCCACAATAAGGTATGAGTCCAAGCACCAATATTTTAAAAATTTAAGTAGAAATTTAAGAAATTATATTAATTTGCCAAAGACATTGGCTCTCAGATACCAACAAAGGTTTTCGAGTATTTGGGAGACTTATGAAATGAAACGTGTAATACGTTATGGTAAACTTAGTCAACCACCAATCAATTTTTTCCAACTTTATGAAAACATCTTATCTAATCTTGATTATAAAAGCGATGAACCATTATATATAGCATCCTTCATTGAACACTATATCCATTATAGGCCATCTCTGTTTATTACTTTACAAAAATTCTCCGATTATAATCAATTCTTAAATTTTTTTGAAATAAACTATATATTAAGTTATCGAAGACGTTACATATTTTTGTGCCGAAAATATAATGTAAAACAATTTGATGAGTTTCACAACTGTTTCGAAATTGAACAAGATATCGAAGAAGCAAATTTATTTACTGTGAAATTTTCAACAAATTTTGATTTAAATACATTCGAAGCTGTAAGATCACAAAAGACAAGTAAATTATATGTTATTAAGAAAGAATGTAATTTTGTAAACTAAGTATATTATTGAATGGAAAAATAAATAAAATAGTGTTTGAAAATAATTTAAGATGTGTTTCCTTAATTAAGTTTTCTTCTCGATAAAAAATTACTGAATTCTCTTTTGAAATTACGGGGTACAAAATATTATAAATCAAATTTTTATTATTTTAATTTGCTTTATGTAATACATATTTTAAAAACCCCAATAAATTTTTCTTAGTCACCGATTTAGTTATAAATACATATTATATAAAGTGAATATGAAAATCATATAAAAAGTTTATAGAAATATCGTATACATTTTAATCTTTTCCTTATATAATTTTATAATTTTGGCTTATAACTTCTATACGATTAGCGTATAAAAATTTATCCAAAAATATCCAATTTTAATATTAAATTTGATGACGTCATACTAATTTATTTAATAGGAGTATTGTATCAACTATATACTTTAAAACTTATAAATTTTATAAATTGAAATTATATAAAAATTATACTATTTTTTTATGGATCTGTATGCATACGAAAATTGTATTATTTTTACACCAAAAATTTTAACCGTGTAGAATTTAAGAAACTTATTGGATTTTTAGACTTTATAGAATTTGTAGAATTTACTCTAGGACTGATATAATTTATGACGTTTAGAGAATTATTAAATTTAAAATTTTATTTAATTTTTATAAATTTTAAAAACTTTATAAATTCTATACAATTTTTAATTCTAAAAATTGTGTAAGTAGTAATTGCGATTTAGTATCGTTCATACATTATGAGCATTAATTATAAAAATATCTAATATTTTAGATGAAATAAAAAAAATTGTTTTTTTTTTGTAAAACTTCAATTGTTAATTTTTAATCAGATCATTTAAAAAAAAAATCAATTCCGGAATTGATGACATTTAAATTCGAAAATTCCAGAATGACTTTTTGGCCAAAAATTGGATGCCCTATAGTATGTAGTGATGTAACTTTATAGGTTTTTGTAGTTTATTTATAACAACTTGATCCATTTTACCTATTTTAACGCTTAGTGTATATTGTAGAACGCATAAATTAACATGTTTGCGGTGCTATATAATTCTAAAATAAAATAAATTGATTTATGAATTCAAAAATACTTTGAAAATTACAGATCATTTAAGGTAATTTTTAAATCCAAATCAACTTGCACGAGTATATCCATTTATTAGTCAATTCTGTTACTATGGAACATCTTCATAATAATAATAACAATAATCATAATAAAAATAATAATAAGAGTATAGTTTATATTTTATAACGAACGAAAAAAAAAATAAAAAATCGGGAAAGTGAATAAAAAATTTAAAGTAATAAATCACAAAATTTACATAACCTCAAAAAAAAAACAAAGTAACAAACGTAGCTATATACAATATTTTTTTTTTCTTTTATTAAAATAAATCAGAGATTTTTCTGAATAACATTTTCAACTTAAAGATTTATTAACCCAAACCATATAGTGTTGTTTACATGAAACACAAATTTTTTTTTTGTTCTTTATTTTTTAATATATTTTTGGAGATTTTTAACGGTGATAGTGGAGAGGTGGATCAGATGGTTCATGTTAATACAAATATATGTACATACATATAAACATTTATATTCTGAGCATATTAAAACTTAAAAAACAATTCTTATTTACAATCATAAGAACTATAATATGTATGAATAATAAAAAATAAAATGAAACATTAAAGTCCATATGCGAAAGAATCATAACACCTTTGAACCAATGATTCTTTGCGCTTAGGAATATATGAGTTATGATGTTTTAATTTATTTGTGTATCTTTGAACGAGCTATTACATTCGGATCTCTGTTGACGTATTTATAACATAATATCGGGGTGGATGTTAATTTTTGTTGCGCTGGTCATCGTTTTGTAAGTGTACGTCATACACGTATGTACCTATATATAAAATAAATATTCCGCTTGTTATTCGATTCTTAGAACTCAACAAACTTTATACGATAAATAATCTTAAGTGAATAATCTAGAATTAGATTTCATTATTGTTTTGTTCATAGACCATATAGTGACCTCCAGTGTGGTATTCCTGGTAAAAATAGATATTATCTTATGTGGCAATGTTAACAAAAGACACGCAAATAAATTATAGATGAAATATTTGGTTTTCAAAAAAAAAAAAAAAAAATATATTCTTTGATACTGTCGCACACGCGTTTATATTATAAACTTTACATAAACATGCTCTCATCTACGGTGATTTATTAACTAAAACACTATATACATATGTATACCGTTTATAATCACGAACCAAGTAAAATGTTTATGTGGACCACAAATTAATTCAAAATCCAATTAATTTAAAAACACAAAATCAATATTTCAAATCAATATTGTGTTTCTTATATGCAAATGCAGAATTCCGACCGACATAAAAATTTCATATAATTCTCCCATAATCAAATATTAATTTCTATTTTAAATATGTGATAAAATTAAAAAGCGAAATAAAAATTCAGAACACAGAAAATAAATTTTCACATGCAATACACACAGACGAGTACACAGTACACACCAAAACGAAAATGTAGAAAATAAAATCAATTTTTCAATTGATTTTTAATTGCATTTGTTAATTGGAAAATTACATTTTTATTTCAGCTTTTTCATTTTTTTTTTTTTCGGTTGCCATTATCTATTTTATTGATTGTAATGATAATTGATTTTGATTATTTTAATTGCGAATATTATGTAACTAACATAAAAAAAACTTGTATAAAACAAGAAAACTAATTGAATTTATTTTATTATTACAATTTTATTTTTTGTTAGGTTTTGGTTGGTGATTTTTTATGTGGTGAAAAATTAGAATAATTAAAATTATTGTGCAGAATTAATTGAACATGATATTAATTAACACGGGAATTATTGTAAATTGTTGAACTATGTGTGTAATATTAAGTTTACCCGTATGTGGCAAGAATTGTTTATGCATGTTGTAAGAGATAGACACTCTAGTAGCGCGTACACTATTAAGTTAAAGGTTCGGAAGATATTTTGCATGTGCATAGTTTTGCAATAGATATACAAACCTTTGCTGTCTCATAAGAAGAGTAACATTTACAGAGGTAGGCTAAATTTGTTGGAGATCGTTCTCTTTAACTTACAAATCAAACATATGGATAATTGGATTTTTTTACATGCCTATAGATACTTAAGGCGGAAATTTAGAGAACAGCTATTAAATAACGATGACAATTATAAGCCGCTCTAAAACTGCAAATGTTATTTTTCATTATTTGGATTTTTTAGTAATCTACAAAATCTGTTTCGAAATATTAATTTACAATTTGTTAAAATTATAATAAAATTATATTATTTACAAATACTTATTTCTATTATTATTTTTTGAACAGTTTATATATTAAATTATAAAAACAATATTTTTTTTTTAAATTCACTTACAAAAAAGTTTAGCCAACCAAAAATAAGCTTTTAACTAAATTTTCTAAATTTTTTGTAAAACACAGAATTATTTCAATTAATTTATTTATTATCCTATTCTAAACCTAAGCCTACTTTACAAAAACAAAAAAAAAAACGTATTGAACATCGGAACAAAAATTATTTTATACGTCTTATTCCAATATAATTTACAATAGAAGCTTTATTAATTCATTTTTATTTATTTGTTTATTTTTGTTTATCCTTCCGAAATAATTGATGCCACCAAAATTGTATAATGCTAATTTTATGTTTCTTTAAATCTTTATCAGAAATATCTGTTGGAAATCTAAGGTTGGACTGATTTAAATAACTATCTTTATCAAAAAAATTTATGTTTTGTCTTCTTTTCACATGATAGATTAATATTAAAGGAATTCCTTCATTCAGTTTGTAGATAACCATTAGTATTTAAATAGATATATAAATGCCTCAGAAGAGGTGATGTTGTTTTGTACTATTTCATTTAATATGTAATTTTCTGTCAAAAAGGGTGCAAACATGTTGGAATTTTCAGTATTCAAAGTAGATCGATGTAGATGTTTTCGAATATTATTTAAAATAACATTATCAATTCTAATTATTTTGGCCATATTGTATATTTTTTTATTTGGAATGAAATCTATGTACTTAATTACTTTTACTACTTCGATCCTGGTTTAAACAAGTTCTTTAACATTTTCTTCCGAATATTCTTAATATTTCCATGTAAGTGGGACTTATATTATACCAGATCACGCGGAGCCGTACGTTATTATTGGTCTGATTATTTGCTTATAGCATAATACTTTTAATTTGCTTCCAACATGCTTACTGAAAAATAATTTTGACAACATATGAAATGCAGCACGAGCATACTTTAATTTAATTTTCATATATGTTCATTATAATATAACAGGTGATCCAAATTTATACCTAGATATTTCACTATTTTTTTTGGTTCGATAGGTTCATTATTAATAACTATGCCTAATTTTTTCTAGCTACTTTAATATTACTTAGAAAAAGGTTTTCTAAATAAAATAGATTCACATTTTTCTGTGTTAAATTTGATTTTCCATTTATGAAAGAAATTTTCTATAGTATTTACGCCTTCATATAGTGAGTTTCTAATGTTTACAACCTTATTACCATGTGAATATAATAATAGGTCATCTGCAAAAGCCAATACTTGACAATTTAGGGTATATACAATTTCTTTTGACAGCAGGTCGGAGATATAAATATTAAAAAGTAACGGTGCCGTTATAGTACCTTGCATTAATCCATCGGTCATGAAGAAATCTTCATCTGACGTATTTCCATCAGTTACAATAAATTTTTTACGACATACCATGTATTTATGAGCATTAATAAATCTTTATTTAAATTTAATTTTGCTAATTTAAAAATCAAACCATCTAGCCAAATAGAGTCAAAAGCTTTTTGTTCATCTATATCAATACTGCACATGCTGAAATGTTGATATTTAGTTGTCTGGTAGTATCGGAAATAAATTTGGTTATTGCATGTTCAGTAGAGTGCTGATACCGAAATCCAAATTGGTTGTCGAGTATAATACAATTTTAACCTGTCATAAATTATAATTTCAAACAATTTGCCTAGATTTGAGAAAATACTATTAGGTCGGTAATTTAAGGGTTTTGATTTATCCTTGTGTTTTTTCAAAATTGGAAATATTTTTGCAACTTTTCATTTTAGGGAAAAATAATGATTATTTAGTAAATGATTGAATAGGTTTGTAATTTCTATAATTATTACTAAAGGTAGCTTTTTCAATGCAATTTTCGGGATCCTATCAATGCCGAATGATTTTTTATTATTTAAAGTGCTAACAGCGGCATTTACTTCATTCTATAGTCACAAATATCTTAGTGTTATTCAATTCAGCGTTGGTATTTTTAAATTCAATAGATTTGTCTGCAATGAAATCTAATATTAGTGGTGTGTTATCAAACTCTATATTAAAATTGTTAATAAGATCTATAATTGGAAAGCCATCATATTCTACATTTATATTTGGAAAATTGTTCGTATAAAGCTCATATGATGTTTAATTTTTGAATTGAATTTGATGCCTGAAACTTATTATTATTAGAACTTACTTGTGTTGGACACATATTGGCCTCTGGCCTGCAACAATACAGTTTTTTTATCAATTTCTAGATTTCCAATATCTATTCTAGCTTAAGGCCTAAACAGTTTGTTTATGTTTGTAAACATCTAATTTAAGTTTGTTTTAATTTTCCATAGACGTCTTTTCCAAATGTCGTTATTAACTATAATTATTTGATCTTCAATTAGTTTATCTAAATGTTTGTACCTTTTTTAGTATTCCGTAAAACTGTTTGCATAGTTAAGAGAGTTTCGTTTTAGTTTTCTTAGCTCCATAATAGTTTTGAATTTATATTACAATACATTTTTTATGTCTTTATTCCTCGCCAATTTTTGTAGTAATTATTTTTTATGTTTTTGAATTGTGACTTGAAGTATCGCTTCTAAAATTAGAGTACTTAAAGTTTCTATGTACTCAATCATTTATAAATTTCTCAAAATTCTATTCGTTGGTATAATGCAATCCTTACTATTTGATAACAAATATGCATCATATTTTGAATGTAATGAATTTTGTAATTTTTCCCATTTAATAATTTTAATTTTATTTTGTCTGTAAAATTCTCATTAAATATATATAATTTATCAGAATTCAATTTAATTTAATATCTATATTTACGGCTCTGTGATCGCTTTCAAAATACAATGTTGTAACTTCATTGCAATTATCAGCATTAACAATGCCCATTCTACTGTCAACGAACCCAATATCTATAGATATGAGGTTCCAGCGGATAAGTGGGTTTAGTTATTTCGACTAAATTTAATTTAAAAATATCTCATTCTCTGAAAACCATTCATCATAGTCGCCTTAGACTTCAACGTCGATGTGCGGCTGTTTTTTCCTTTCCCGAAAAAAAAAAATTAAATCTTTAAACACAAGAAAAATAAATAATTAACGCTCGTGGAGCGGATTAGTGCGACTATTAACAAAGATAGTACCAAATAAAATAACAACAAAAGCATAAATAAATAAATAGAAATAAAAAAAATCGGAAAAATAAACACAATAGGGCTATTGAGGCCTCAAAAGTTCAAGCCGCGTGAGATTGCACGCAAGTCAGCAATGACACGCAAAAAGGCTGGGGGCGGCGGGTTACCCCTGGACGATAAAACCATCAGCTATATTAATAACATGATTGCCAAATCAATTGCAAAGTCAACAAAGGAACTAACAAAACAACTAACAGAAATCAACAAAAAGATGAACAACAACAGCGAAAGCCCGTCAAACAGCAACGTGGACAGCGAAAACGCTACAAGAAAAAGGAAAAAAACCAGTGAATCATCAATAAACAATGAAATAAGTGATAAAGTGAAGAAACTCCTGGACGCCGAGGAATACGTATACTCTAGTGATTCCGATATGGATGACGATGCAGAAAATCTCAGGAAGGACCGTACCACCACGGAAAATTACTGCAGCACAAGCAAGGAATTAACAACCGCCCTGAAACAGGACGGCTTAGATGAAAACCCGAGCAGCTCACACAATGCTGCCACGAGGCAACCACAAGCGGCAATGACACTGGACCAAATTGAAGAGTGCATATTGGAGTCGGAAATGGATGCAGTTGAAGATTATTACAATATAACAAAAGACTTCCCCACGATTATAGGGGGCAAATTTAATGGTTTAAATGTCGACGTTCCGTTAGGAGAACACTCAGGCAACGTAAATAGAGGGAATGATTCAATCAAGGTTATCAAGCCTCCGCCTCTAATTCTTAAAGGCTTTAACAAAAACGCAATCGCTTCGGTAAAAGCCATAACATCTAACTTCAAAAATTCACTACTAAGGATGACACCCAACAGTGTCATTATCTATCCAGCATGTGTCAACGATCACAGCAAGATAACTGAACTATTAATTAAAAACAATATACAGTTCTACACCTATGCCATAAAGGGTCAAAAACCCAAACTAATGCTAATGCGTGGCATTCATTGCGACACCGACATCAAGGAGATTAAAGAAGGCATTTCCCAACTGGGGCATAATGTCATTAAAGTCTACCCAATGGTTAAGAAGATGAGAGACCTGGACGGAAATATAACCGCGGTGAAGCTATCCTGTTTCACAGTTGCATTTGAGGCCAACACAAGAATTTCCGATATTAAAAATATAACTGGATGTTGTGGATATAGAGTGCAATGGGAGATCAAAAGGAAGTTACCAATAACCCAATGTCACAAGTGCCAGGGCTTCGGACACGTTGCATCAGCGTGTAACATGAAATTTAAGTGTGTCAAATGCGCTACCTCACACACTCCAGGGGATTGTCCAATCAATAAGAATCCCAGCAACAACAATAATAACCAAAGGGATTCACTAATTAAATGCGCAAATTGTGGCGGAAATCACGTTGCCAGTTACTCGGAATGTCCAGAAAGGCAGAAATATTCAGGTATGGTGAGTAGACAAAATAAAAATAATACTCAAATAAACAACACACGGGTCCCAAATCAGTTTGTATCTAGTTTTGTTAAAGATGGTGTTCGTTACTCGGACCAGTTCAAACGTGATTTAACGCAGCCTAACATGAATCAATTTAGCGAACCTCAGCGTTTTTCTATCCCAGTTAGTAATAAGGATAATACTAGAAAGAATGATCCTATTAACGAGTTTATGGATCTCTCCCATAGTCTGTTTGGCATAAATTTTAATGCTTTGCTAACTCAAATATCAAGTTTCATGAATAAAATAAACTCTGTACAGGATATCAATGAAAAGAGATCGTTATACCTAAATTTCATTTGTCAATTTTACAAAGAATGAAAATCCTGTCCTTAAATTGTAATAGCATAGTTAGTTCCCCGAGAAGGAGGGAACTTGAACTTCTTCTAGTCAAACATAAACCCTGGTTAGCGTGCCTGTGTGAAACCAAACTGTCGTCTAGGCATAGCCTCTTTTTTCCAAATTATTCGGTTCTTAGAACAGATTGTAAGTCTCAAAAATCGGGTGGTACTGCATTACTGGTCCATAATAGTGTTCGCTATGCAAAACCTAAAGCAATATTAAACAATAGATATTCAGCCACAATCTGTAAGGTGGGATTGGGCAGCAATTCTTTTACACTAATCTCTATATACTTTTGGAAGATTGTAACTAGTGATATCTTAGAGCTTCTTAACATTTCGGACAGAGTCATTATCTGTGGGGACTTCAATGCCAGGCATACTTCCTGGAACTGTCCCAGTACAAATGGTAATGGTAAAAAGCTATTTGAAGCCTGTGAATTTGCCAATGCTGGTATATTCTTCCCTGCTACGGGCACTCGTGGGGATTCAGTTCTAGACTTAATAATCTCCAAAAATGTTGCTATCGACAATGAAGTTATAGCCATCAATGAATTCTGTTCAGACCACCTTCCTGTTGTCTTTTCTGTACCTGTCTGTAACGGTATATTCCAGAAAATTGAAAAAGCGAAAGCACTGGACTATAAGAATGCGGACTGGGATATGTTTCGTCATCTGGTACATTACAAATTGGTCAATCTTAACAATCAAGTTCTGGAATCTGAAAGTGCTATAGATCATAGTGTCAATTCACTAACTCAAATCATTAATAATGCTTTTGTCAAATGTGTGCCGTTAGTAGATGTCAAAAGTAAACAAATCTCGCCAATAATCATCCACTTGATTAAAATTAGAAATTTTTCCAGGAATATGCACAGAAAATTTCCGTCTTTGTTCAGTCGTACCCTAGTTAATCGGTTAACCAAGCAAATTCATTCCAGAATAAGTTTGGAATTTAGGGAAAACACATACTCCAAGTTATCAAAGATTACTCCTGATAAAACTAACCTATACAGATGTATTAAATTTTTAAAACCCCTCGCTAAAACCAAACTGATTATAGAGGATAACAATGGTCCAATAATTGATCCTGAGGTAATAACGAATAAGGTTGCGGACCACTACGAACAAGTCTTTAGTGGCGCTGATCACTCCCCTGATGCCAAAATATCTGACGTTGTTGAACAAGCGCTATCCCCGCATTCACCATCTGTAACAAGTGACAATTTTTGTACCAACACTGATGAAATCATTGCTATTACTCGCAAATTAAAAAATAATAAAGCGCCTGGTACAGATGGAATTTCGAATAGAGCCTTAAAAAATTTACCTTTTACAGCCTACCTACACATTGTAATAATTATTAACTCTATACTTAAACTTTCTTACTTCCCAAACAGCTGGAAACTGTCCAAAATAATAGTTCTTCCTAAACCTGGTAAACCAAAGTTACCTGAACATACAAGGCCGATCAGCCTGCTAAGTGGGCTGAGTAAAATAGTTGAAAGGGTCATATCGGTTAGACTTTTGGATGCTTGCCAACACTTAATTCCGAAGTTCCAGTTTGGCTTCGTACATAAAAGATCATCCACTGAAGCAATTATGAGATTTCTGAATCATGTCAAGAATGCAAAAAGAAGGAAAAAGATTTCATCAGTGCTTTTTCTAGATATTGCTAAGGCATTCGACTCGGTCTGGCATGATGGTCTACTGTATAAACTTATTGACTCAGGTCTATCAACCTCCCTGATCTCGCTTATTAAATCTTACCTTGCAAATAGAAAGTTTTTTATTAACATAGAAGGATGCAATTCAAGTATAAGAAATATTTATTCCGGTGTACCCCAGGGGTCTGTTTTGGGACCACTTTTATACATCTTATTTACCCATGATATTCCTACACCTAATACTCTAGATACCAAAATTCAATGCTATGCTGATGATACTACGGCTTTTTGCTCTAGCTTTAGTGCCTTCCAGTGCTCAATTCGTATTCAGAAATTCCTGGATAATTTTGTTCAGTATTGCCAAACATGGAATATCAAAATAAATGAAAGTAAATCCCAAATAGTATACTTCTACCCAACTAGGAAGTATCAGAATAAACTTAACAAAGCTGTCCCTGTGACCATTAACAACCTAATCATTCAGGTTGTGGATAATGCCAAGTATTTGGGTGTCACTATTAATACGCATCTTAGTTTTGCTCACCATGTCAATAACATCCGCCGTCAGGCCTTTGCAGCTTTTCGCATTTTGTATCCTGTCTTGTGTAGCGGTAGTAGCCTTGATCAGAGAAATAAACTCTTGGTCTATAAGCTGTATATAAGGCCTATTATCATTTATGCTGGACCAGCATGGTTTGACCTTCTTTCGATACCACAACAACGTACAATACAGAAAATTCAAAATAAAGCGCTGAGATTCGTGTTCAATGCCTGGCCACGTCCACCTGAGTATAAGCATACATCCATTAATAAATTACATGAATGGGCAAATTTACCCACTATTTCTAACTTTAATAACACACTACTAAACAATGTTATTAATAAATTACAAATGTCAAACGTCGACCTAATGAACGACATAGCGCATAAATTTTTAAGTCGTTAGTGATGTTTATTTGAGTATAGGAGTGTCTACTCAACCACCTGTTGTCTATTTATAATTTGTTATCCTAGTTTTAAGTATAAAAAAAAAAAAAAAAAAAAAAAATAAAAAAAAAAAAAAAAAAAAAAAAAAAATCAGAGATTAAGTCTCTTACTTACAGCCTTCGAGCTACTTGAATTATATTCATTTATATATTAATTTTTCATACTATTATCTATAATTATACCAATCATAAAACCATTAGGTTACTGTTGGATCACACAGGAATATTGTACTACATTTTTGTATTTTCTCTTATTGAATAAAATTATTACTACTACTGAAAACCATTTGTACAGTTTGCTACCCCTCGAATTACTAATATTATTATTCCAAAAAGAATGTTTTTAAATTAAAATCACCAGCCATTATATCATCAGAGCCTACTGTATAAATAAGAACCTCCAGTATCGACTGTATTTTTTACTAAGCTTAAAATAAGGTACATACAATTTTTTCTTTACTATGAAACTATATGGGAAAGCGGTTATTTTCATTTAGAGTTTCAGTTTATTAGAAATGTGAGCTTTTGTTTTGTTTTTATATGAAAATGTTCATGAAGCATGTAATGTTATTTGATTGAAAAATCGGGTCTTGAAAATATTTATTTCTTAGTGAAAATCGTCATGGAAAATAAGGTATTTTTCAAATTTATAATTTTGTTGTTTTTGTAATAAACGTCATAAACATAAATCGAAATTTATAAACAATACAATAATCATCTCTTCATTGCCTCCATTCAAATTTGAATTCGAATATGATTCTATAGTTATTTTGAATTTGCAAAGCATGCTAGATTGTTTTGATTTTTTGTTTTCTTCGCATTCATTGTAATGATTTATTTTTTTCTGTTTGCTCTTTCTGATTTATTTTATTTTGATTGTTGGGCGTGGACGTATTGTCTTTTTTCTTACCATTGGTTTTAAATCTGGAGATATGATGACGTCATTAAACTGAATTTTCTCTTTGTAATACCAAAGCGTTCCTAGATATACAAGCCGTCAGGTTAAAATTTGAACTTTCAAATAAAAAACCCTTTATTTACAAAGCCATCTTCATGTCATGACGTCATACCATTTGTTCGAATTGTTTTTTATAAAAAGCCATTAGTGCCACCTATTTATAAACTCGACTAATTAAATATGTTTAAAAAAACAAAATGGACGTGTAGTTTTCGTGTTTGAAATCAGATGGCGGTAATATAAAAAGTGAAATATTTAAATTGAAATTTCAGCAAAACAATCCAAAATATTGTTTTAGCAAGTTTAACGATCATGCGAATGTATTTCATAAGAAATACGCTAAAAATATTATAAATATTTAACATAATTATTGCACTGTTAAAAATATTTTCATAATTCGAAATTCGAATTTTCGAAAACGAAAAAATGTTATGTAGCTAACTTCATAACATCTTACGTCATTGATTTTGTGTTTATTAATTTTATACTGTATTTACATTACTTTTTTACATTTACATACAAAGAAAAAGTAAATTTGTACAATTTTATTTTTAATTATAATTAACAAATTATTAAATTTAAATTATTAGTTTTAAAATATGTTATACTAAAAGGTTTGATTTAAATATAAACCTAAAAATATTTTCTGTTACGAGTATTTTTCATTCATAAAATTGTAATCAAAAATGATCAATTTTACATGGGTTCTTATGGGAAAACGTAAAATGTATACCCATTAAATTAAGCTTCTTAATTTAAAGGGTCGATGCTGATGGCTTGTATATCTAGGAGCTTTGGTAATACACATTGTTGTGGTTGCCGAATGTTTTTTAATTTATTTTCCATTATTTTCTTTTGATTATTGCTGGAAAATAGGGAAATTTTAAAATCTGTGTTTTAAATAAGTAAGGCATGAGTTGTTTGTTAGCGATTTAATAAAAAGTTATTTAACTATGTTTACCTTTTAATTCATGTTTTATCGTCAATCGGAATCGCGTTTTTAAGCTTTATCATTCTCGTTGTTTGTTTTTTCACATTTTCCTGGAGTATAATTTTCACTACACTTAACGCATCTAATAGCATTGCCACACTGCGATTTAATAAATCGGGTCTAGTGAATTTTTCGAGTTTAGCCCCTAGTGGAAAAAAATGGTTTGAAACTACTAAAATCAAACTTAGCTAAGTATATTTTTAGTAGGTTATGGCAAGATGTTTTGGGTATATTTGTAAATTTTAAACCAAAAGTATTATTAGTTATCAACTAGTATATTCTTTGTTTATTTAATAATGAATCATAATGGCTTTTTTAGTATTTAATAAAATCAAAATAGTATAACAAAAACAGTATATCTATTATCAATTTTATAGATGTTTTTTGTATTCGAATGAATACTAATCCAGGTATATAAATGGTGTATTTTAAATATAAAAAAAATACTAAAAATAAACTAAAACACTGATTTTTTTTTACGTAATACATAACTCTATTCATGAAAAATTAAAAAATCAGGAGCACAAACCTAGAAATCCTAAACAAGCTTCAGCTTTCAAACAAATGTCGTAGTTGATTACCTTAACTGTTTACATGTGACATTCTTCCGAAAACTGGAATTTGTACCTAACCTGGAATTGAACCTAGGACCACAAGTTACTAAGCAATCGACATACCCACCTTACTACTGAAACCGATATTGCAAGTATAAACTGGTAATTATATATATTTAGGTTTCGAACAATACATATTTCGTCTACAAGAAATTCAGAATATAGTGAGTGTTTAATTAGTGTTTACGTAAAGAATATGAAGATTGAGATACTTTTCATTGCGCCTTTAAAAAAACTATGATTTAGACTTAATTGCTAAACGCAAACCGCGAGCGTATTTTTAAACCAACATTTTCAGTTTTTGACAACATTTTTAATTCTACAATGACAAAATTATCAAAAAATAATTCTAATTTGTAAAAGCCATCGACTTTAAAAAAGAATGTAAAATAATTAAATTTCCATTAATGAAAATTATTTTAATTGTTAATTTATTATTACGACTGCGACGTCGGAATCATCAAACAATAAAATCAGTAAAATAGAAACAGAAACAAACAAACGAAAGTTTTGTCAAACGGTAGTTCAAGCGTATAGCATGGAATTCGAAATTCGAATTTACATAAAATAAATGCAATCTCAAGCAACAGCATTAACTAAATCAATTTGAGATGGCAATCAGCATCAGTTGAAAGGGCATTCCTGAATATAGCTGCTGTTTAAATCATATAAAGAATTTTTGTAATACCAAGATCGGCAGAATTATAAGAGAGCGAGTCAGTTTTATCAGATGTTATTACGATTCATACACTAATATCACACCAAAATTAATAAGTATGTATATGTATTTAATTTGGTTTTTTATTAGCACGTTTAAGTATATAAATATTATTTTAAGAGATGGATTTCTCTTCTAAATTAGTTTTTTATCATTACTTCTTCAGTGCAGAAATACCCCAGAATTTCTTTTTTGGAATTCAATTTATTTTGTAGGTCAATAAAATTGTTTGTCCTTTCCATCTTCAAAAATTAATAATACACTAGCAAAAAGTTGGTTTCTGGTGTGAGTACTGAATTTAGGGACAACTATACGAAAGCATGACGTACAAAAGCAAAAAAATCACAAGAAGTTCTCAGTCGTCCTGTCATCACACTTTCAATTTAACAATAAATGACTCAGTTTTATTAGATTTTTACTAATTTTAGAGTGTTATTTACATATTTCAAATTAGATACAATAAAAACTCCCGTGAATAAATTCAGTTTACTCTCCTATAAATTTTGATTTATTTCATTCAAAGTTTCTACGGTCAAGACATTGCTGCCTAATTATGACAAATTTGGTCACAATTTAAAGTAATACAGCAGCAAAAGTAACAGCGATTGGTTCAATACAGCCACTAAACCTCTCAGAAAGGTCAACAAGCATTTTTGGCATCGACCACATGCTTTCATATATTTGGCCCTTATAATTGCTAACATATAGGGAAACGAAAAGCTGCATTTTGTTTTTTTTGCAATAACTAGCAAATTTTTGCTTTATTTTAGAACCTTCGGAACCATTCAACCAGATGATCCATTAAAAAATGTTCGAATTAGAAGCTTAGAAAATTGAAATTAAATGTTTTCTAAAGATGTTTAGTACAGATAAAATTAACATTTAATTTTTCAAATAATTACTACTTTAAATTAAAAATAGTATTCAATCAAGTTCCATATGAAAAAACTGTAAACAGTTTTCTTTTTCCATGGGGGTTTGCGCTTTAATAAGGCAATTCACCACCGTAATTATCATGGTACAAGCCCAGGGTGCAGGCCCATGGTGCAAAATAAAAAGTTAAATTTTGTCGCACTCCGCACGGTAACTTTTTATCGCACTCGCGTGGTTGACGGTCTTGGTACCATCTGTCAGTAATTTTCTTTTTCGCGCGACTAAGTGGTATTTAGACGGCGAATTTGAAGTTAAACACTAACAATAATCATTCAACTTTACGAGTAAATTGTAAAACAATTTATTGTCGAACCACATTAAATTATTAAACGGGCTTATACTAATTCTATCTATATGGTTCACTTTTACAGTGTCTCTACTGACACCTTCCTAACCATAATTATAACGTTTTGATGAAGGTTGTATTTGATTAGCATGCCTAACGAACGCTATTGTAGACGAATTTTTCGTTAGAGAAAAGAATCGAGCTCAGGACCGCGGCGTTGGAAAAAATAATCTTAACCACATTTCTACATTCTATGACGCATTTAATGTAAATTATAAAAAAACATTAAATACAAAAAAGTTGCATTCAAGAAAAAAAATTGTCTAGTTTTCTGTAAACTTATTAAAAATGTTTCGAAATCTTAGTATAAATGATTGTTGATACAATCCGAATATGACCTTCTATGTAACTTATAGAGTTGCCAGACTGCGGTTTAATAAATCCGATTTAGCTAAACTGGTTCAGGTACTCTATGAAACAAAACACGATTAGCAAAAATTAGGGTTGCCACTTGCCACACTACGGCTAAACTCGAACAATTTACTAAATCCGATTTATTAAATCGCAGTGTGGCAATGCTATAAGACTTACTACAAAAGCTTTATGTATTTTATAATCTTTTCGCGATAGCGTTCCACGTTTCACAACACCAAAATCAAACAACAGGTATTACGATTAAAACACATTTTAATTTGCACAGTTTTTAAAATTTATAAATATAATAATTTGGTTAATGACCGTCTTAACAATATTATTTAGGTACTTTAAATAAACTTAACTTCCATCAAATATAAACTAAACTTGAAAAATTATTCATAAGTATTATTTTTATTTCTTATTTCTCGTTCAACCCGCACTTTATTTTAATATTTATTATCTTATTGCTGTTTGGGGTTTGAAATAATTATTGCTACTGTTTTAGAATTGAACAAGATCCTCCTAATTAAATGCATCATTAAGTAGATAAGCAAAAATCGTAAACGAAATTGTAATAATTTCTAATTAAATAATTAAATCTAAGCAAACATACTTAAATTAGTATATTTTAGATCTCTCCGTGCATTATGATTAAATAAAATTAAACTAAGCATATACTGAATAAAACATTTTAAGAATATTGTTATAATTAGTTTAATAAATGACTTTTTATCAAGATTCATTATGGTTTATTATTCCGCAAAAATACTAAAATTATGATTTTTTGGCGGTTCTTAATTTACAATTTTTTATAAATAATATAGGCCTAAAGCAAAAGTCAAAATAAACATAAGAAATTCATAAATTAGTCTGTTCTACAAAATTTAGAATATCTTATATACATACATTATAGTATACATTATGGTATATTTTCAATAATTTTTCCACTTGGGTAGTTGAACCAGTTCAGCTAAATCGGATTTATTAAACCGCAGTCTGGCAACGCTATTAAGGTTAACTTACAATTAGCAGCAGTGTGCCGGAATTATTGGCAACATTTGCATTGACTGATGAATTCAGTTTTCTTTAGTTTTTCCCAGTGCACCTTTTGATAATTTATTACTCCTATTTTTATTAGTTCTTTAACATCATTTGTTAACGATATTTGAATTAATAAATGGGGTTAATTTATGTTTTTTTTGTATTAATTTTTTGGTAATTAATTTAGATATTTTTATTATTTCCAGATTTTGATTTTCGTGTTTTTTGAGATAATCTATATAGTACATCATTAACATTTTCATCTTAATGCAATCCTTTTAACACAACAGTCTTAAATTTCTCATTTTTTGGCGTATAAGTATAAAACGGTGTCTCCACTTCCTTCATTATCTTTTTAATTTGATTATAAACATCTGTATATTAGATTTCGTATGTTTTTTATTATTTATAACTTGAATTTTATAATTTTGGATATTTGCTGCTGATAATTGCTCAATTGCTCCAGTTACTTTTTGGGTAATAGCGGTGATTTCGATTCGCGGACTTTTGGTCTAAAACAATTTATCTAAACCAATTTGACTAAAGCAATTTAACCTAAAACCAATTTAACTAAAAACAATTCGTCTAAAGCAATTCGTCTAAAACAGTTTATCTAAAACAATTTACCTAAAAACAATTTATCTAAACCAGTTTATCTAAAAACATTTCGTCTAACTACAATTGATCTAAAAACAATTTAACTAAAAACAATTCGTCTATACACAATTCATCTAAAACAATTTAACTAAAAACAATTTAACTAAAAACAATTCGTCTAAACTCAATTCAACTAAAAACAATTCATCTAAAATCAATTTGTCTAAAAACAATTCGTCTGAAGCAATTTATCTAAAATCAATTCATCTAAAAACAATTCATCTAAACCCAATTTATTTAAAAGCAATTGTTAGTAGACAAGTTTTGTCTTTGCTAAATTATCTAGTCATAACAACTTTTGCTATTTTTCATGAGTTTAAGTAGTCCCGCTCAGTTCAACCGTTTAGATTATTTAATCAAAGAGAAATACATAGTTTTATTTTTAATAATCACTAAAACTGTTAAAAAAAAATCCCAATAAAAAACACGTCTTGTGTGTATCGACATAAAATCAAAAAGAAAATATAATTTTTTGACTGATAAATGATAATATGTATTCAAAAAATAATTCTAGGTTATGTCCAGTTCTACATAGCAAAGACAGAAACCTTACTATTAGCGGGAACTACCGGTTAAAGCTGATTTACATTCAATCTTCCCGTTCTTTTCCAAAAGATAAAAGATTACAATAAAAAATGCGTTTTAGTATGATTTCCTTGTATTAAAATCAGAAGGAATACTCAAAAAGTAGTATTCAATATTATTTACTGCAACACTAAACTTTTTTTTCGTGAAAAAGAACGGAAAAACCTGAAAAAGATGAACTAGTTTGTCTTTTTCGTTAAAGTTGCTCAAAATGTATCAAATCAAAGTAACATTTTGAAAGGAAAAATGAAAATTTTGAATATGCCCGTCCCATTTTTATATATGGGTAAAATGTATTTGCACTTTTCTTCGTGTTTCTATTCTTTTGCAAAAGAACGAAAAGATTGAATCGAATAATAAGGCCTTATTACATTCAATTTTCGTTCATTTTCAAAAGAATAGAATAACGAAGAAAAGTGCAAATACATTTTACCCATATATAAAAAAGAGACGGGCATACGCAAAATTTCATTTTTTCCTTTCAAAATGTTACTTGGATTTTATATCTTTTGAGCAACTTTTACGAAAAATGTCAAACCAGTTCATCTTTTTCAGGTTTTTCCGTTCTTTTTCACCGAAAAAAGTTGAGTGTTGCACTAAATAGTATTGAATAATACTTTTTGAGTATTCCCTCTGATTTTAATACAAGGAAATCATACTAAAACGTATTTTTTACTGTAAATCTTTTATCTTTTGGAAAAGAACCTACATGTATTTCTAAAATTTAGTAAAGACACATTTTTAAAAACTTTTTTTGGAATGGCCAAGTTTAATCGGTAATTATTTTTATTTAAACAATTTTACATATATTGAGACGAACTCATCTAAAGAATTGTTTTTAGATGAATTGTTTTTAGTTAAATTGTTTTAGATGAATTGTATTTAGACGAATTGTTTTTAGATGAAGTGATTTTAGATAAATTGGTTTTAGACGAATTGTTTTTAGATGAATTGATTTTAGATGAATTGCTTTAGACGAATTGTTTTAAACGAATTGTTTTTAGACGAATTGCTTTTAGATAAATTGGGTTTAGATGAATTGCTTTAGTTAAATTGTTTTTAGTTAAATTGTTTTAGATGAATTGTGTATAGACGAATTGTTTTTAGTTAAATTGTTTTTAGGTATATTGTTTTTAGATCAATTGTAGTTAGACGAAATGTTTTTAGATAAACTGCTTTAGATAAATTGTTTTTAGGTAAATTGTTTTAGATAAAAAATCCGTTTTCCCAAAATTTCATATAAGTGTTACGTTAAATTACAAAATGTATGCAAACTTCAATAACAAATCTTCTTAAGTTTAAATATTTGGGATGTAATTATACATATTTCTTTGTTAATTTATCCAACATATATGTGTAATATTACATATCTTTTTTACCTAAAGTTTCATCATAACAAGAATTTTACATAAATAATAAAATGAAAATTACATATACTATGTACATTACATAAACTATCTAAATACAGGGTGTCCGGGTTTGGGATGCTGATCCGTCAAGGAGTGATTCCTTGGTTCATTCTGAGAAAAAAATCGTAAGAGGGAGGGGGGGGGGGGTCCATTTTTGATATCCTTTGAGATACAGGGTGTTTAAAAATTTGGTTCAGAAAAAAAGTACATCCATATATTAAACGGTAACTTCCAAAATATTTATTGGAGAGCAACCAACTTAGTCTTATTTGAATGGCAATTGTATACGCTATTATTAAGATTTATATGGTTATCTGCATCCGTTTGAGAGCTACAAAGCTTTAAAGTAAAAAAAAAAAATATTTTTTTTTTATAAAATTGAGTTTTTCTAAAAAAAAACCGTTATAATTTTTCTTTTGTTTTATTTAATTTTAACTAACCATCATCTCCACTTTTATTGAACTAATTTTATTTTATTATTATGTAAGTATTGTTTTGGAAATTCAAGATGACTTTTCATATGAAAACACAGTAATTATATTAAAACTCATCATAAATTTTCGAAACAATACTTTATAATAAAAAAAATAAGTTCAATAAAAGTACAACCGGTCATTTTGACCGGTTGGTATATCTAGTTCTAAAATTGATTTAATTTCATTCAAAAAGCCTTAATTTTATGTTTCGCCGGCCGTCAAGCAAAAATCCGTCCGTCAAAATATAAAATTGGAATTTTTTGAATGAAATTAAATCAATTTTAATACAAATTTTTACTAATAAGGTAGAACTTATAGATTCGATCTATTTCCTAATAATTTTCATATTGAAAAACAAACAGTTTTGTCATTAATTGCATTTAATGGTTTGAAATGCCGGTCCGCCGTTTGTGCATAGGGCAATGCCTTTAATAATAAGATTAATCAAATGAACTAACTATACATCAAAATTTCCAGGTTCAACTAACTCACTAGTTATTCAACTAAATTAAATAAAATCATGTAGATTTTATTCAAATTTTTTTCCCAATTTTTGACTTTTCAAGTCATTATCATGGTAACAATTTTATAACTTGAACATTATCATACTATATGTATATAATAACTGCAATTATATTTTATAGAATAGTATTAGTATTGTAGAGTAGAATTATAGAGTACAAGTACAAGTTTGAAAATTCAAACGTGCTTTTAAGTTCATTAGTTGACCAGTAACGAAAGTTACATACATACTCATAGTACAATGTTTTATTGTAACTTTCATATTTAACCCTTAAATGACACATGGGGTCTAGTGGACCCCAGACCTTTTTCAATCCTACATAATTAAATGTTTCCGCCGGAAATGCATCTTGTGTATCCCCCCTTGCTATAGTTGAGATATTGCTGTTTACGTACTCAGCGCAAGCCGGTTGACCGCTAGCAGCTGTGTAGAAAGGTCCAAAATCACGGTGTCATATACGTATATTTGTTTGAAAATCGGAATAATTTGTAGGCATCTCAACTCTAGCAGACCTAGAGCGAGAGAGATGCGTTATATCCGTGCTGCAGATATCTGTCTGTAAACAAAGTAATTCGAAAGGTACTTAACCGATTTTCAAGAAACAAAGACAGAGACTAATAGACCTTGCCCAGACAAGAAAAATTGAATATGATTAAGATGTCTAGGTGATCGGAGTTAATAATAATTGAATGAAAATATTTGTATTGTATACGAAATAATTTTTGAAAGTTGTTTTTGTCGTTTTTTGTGTTGTTTTACTGTTTTTGGTCGTCAGTAAGACTGCGCTCGATGTTAAAATTTGTTTAGTTTATCATATTTCTTTTGATTTTGACGTACTATTAGATAGCATATAATTTGCGGAGTTGAACCATCGAGAAGTGCTAGAAAGCAATGATGAGCATCGTGAATCCATCGACGAAGCATCTTCAGGAGGAGAAGATAACGTGTTTGAGGACAGTAAAGACAATGATTCAGACTTTTTGATGTGAAGAAAGATATGAAAGAGGATACTTAGGATCAACGGCTTTTGTATGTAGGAGAGCGTCAAGCGGCTGGCCAGAGCCGTGGTCGGCCATCTTCGACGATAAGAAAAAAATCATCGTTCATATTGCAAAATAAATACATTTTTCTAAAGATTCAGTATCAGACTTATTTTTATCTAAAAAGATACCATATATAGGGTACACCGCTAAACTTTTAGCTAGAAATACTGAAAATTAAAAAAATACGGTTAATTTATGTAAAAAAGCCATTTTTTATTTTTTTCACAGACCTTTTTGTATTTTAGTATGATTAAAATAAAATTTCATTTATGTAATAATTTTGTCTCATTTAGTAAGGTTAGGTTTGGGTGGCGGTCTACTAGGACCAGGCATAGACACAAAAAGGTCCGTAGCCCATCTCATTTGTCTCATTTAGTAAACTTTAAACTATATTGAAAAAAATTGTCAAAGCTAAATATCCAAAAATTCAAAAAATATTGGGCAATTTTCAAGCGGGGTCTAAAAGACCCCAGTGTGGCATTTATGTGATTTTTCTTAAGTGTGTCATTTAAGGGTTAATTAAATTTTACTTGGTGATTAATTATTTTAATTTTCAATACATAAATTATCTGCCACATATGCTAAACGCACAAATTGAAACCAGAATTGCTCCTATCAGATGTAGCATTCCCTCGCAACAGTGCTCTCAAACGGGTGTGAAGTTTTCAACAACAAAACTGTATATGTATTGGTGCAATGGTTATCCAGTAGGCCAAATAATTTCTATTACAAATAAATTAAATAATAATTATTAAATTAATTACTTTGATCTAAAATTAGTAAGATTTGATTATGACGATAAAAAGTCTTTAGTGGGTGAATGTGAATATTGTTGAATATTTTGTTGAGTTATGGATTTTAGTGGTTTGCTGTACTGAAGGCTACTCAAATCACAGAGTTTTCCCAGGATGCCACATGCCAAACGTTTTTTGTGGATGAATGTGAAAATTGTTGAATATATTTTTTAGTTATGGATTTTAGTAAACATTTAAGCACGTATTCAATTCGTATGATTTTTTGCTAATAGTTCTCGAATCCAAACAAAATCTTTAGGCTATTTTACTTTTCAGCTAAGCTAAGCGATGCGATGTGCGCAGTGTGTGTAGCTCTTAATTGTAAATAAAGAATTTTAATGAATCGTCCATCGCATACTTTAGCTTAACTATGTGATCTATGTTTTTCGGTTTGAGCGATGCAAACCATCTTAGATCGAGTTGTTTTTGGAGTAGAGTTTAAAATCTAAATGAGAACATTTTATCCTTGATTTTTCGGCTTTTGCAAAACAGGCAAAATTTTGATTTTTGAATTCATTTATAACAAATGAATGACTTGCGGGAGATTATTTTACTTTGCGGGTTATTTTTAAGGGCAAAAATGTCTACTGGACACGATTTTGAAATGCAGGTTAGTCCTGTAAAATGCGGCCCATATCATACTCTTTTATAATATCGTAACAATTCCACTTGCAAGTAATAAAAAAAAAAAAATATTTTTGATATATTTTAATTTGGAAATTTATTATTTCTAAAATAGGGTTAAAAATAATTATGATAAAGAGTGAGGTAAAAATAAATGAACAATTTTATAAGAGCAAAATTTTGTATTTAGTAAAATGTTTGGGGTAACAAAAAAAAAAAACAGGAGTATGTTTATAATTTTATATATGTATTTTACATATATACATATACCAAAATGCGTATTTGATTTATTTATATTAAACATAATATATTTTTCGCGTTTTTAATTTTTGTTTTTGCTAAAAAAATGTTAAAATTACAAAAATTAAATTTACAGAATAATTTTTTTTTTTAAATAATATAATAAAGCATATAGACACACAGCCACATAATAAAATTTATTACTGTAAATACACTTTCACAATATACATACTCCGCGTACATAAAAAATATTTGTTTTTCTATTTTTTTGTATAGTTTTTATTAAAAATTCTCCAAACTCTGATAAATGTATGTATAAATAGTTTATATATGTATAACCATAAATTTAAATATGGGTTGAACAGGGTGCATTTATATTATTTAAGTATTTTCACATAGTTAAAGAAAATTTGTCTAAATTACAAAAAGATAACTGTACATTTTTTGCTTTTCCGAGAAAATAAGGGACATATTGTCACCCTATCTTCCCTCAAATATAACAAGTGCTTACAATATGTATTCCATATTTAGTATGGGAAAAAATTCCAACTGAATGATTCTATTATTAGTAGATTTACTGGAAAATTTATAGTGACTTTTAATTGAAAGATGAAATCTTACACGAAAATAAAATTATAAAATGGTTTTTTGAAGTGATAGATAACTTTTTCATTTGTATTGCATCAGGTAGTTGATTGTTCAAGATTAACGCAATAATAATTGTCTGTAAGTAAATTTTCGGTTATCAGAATATTTCTTACACAAAAAAAATGTCTCTTGTAGTCCATATATTTTTTTTTTTTTTGTACTATCTTCCTCACTAGCACAATATGTCATTTTCTCCATACATTTTCTATATACTCGTACATAATACAATATACAATATAAATTCTCGCACCATTCCCAACAACAATTCACTCCTATGTATACATATAATACAGTTAGACATAACATATATAAAATACATAAATATTATGGATGTTCAATGTGTTACAACAAGCGATATTGTTATATTCGCCAAAAAAATATACAGAATAAACTAAAAATTTATAAAAAAAAGCACAAAAAAAAATGTCATGCTCAAATGCCCCATGATGTATTGTTTTCAATTTCTTTATCTGAGCAGAGTATTTTTTTTTGTTATCAGTATATAGTTTTGTTGTTGGTGTTTTTGGAAAATATATATAGTGGAACATTTTCCATTGGAATAGAAAAAAAAATTTTTGCTGACACATAATTAGCAGGTTATAAAATAAGTTATGAAAAAATTAGAAACATATTTACATAGATAAAGTTGTGTGCATACCATAATCTTCATAATAAAAAGAAAAAGTTGATTTATTCGATTTTCGACCCATTAGAAATGTTAGAAGCTTTTTTTAAAAGTTAATACAAAACTTTATTTACTCAATTTCGTTGGTGTTTTACAAAATAGTTTCTTTAAAGGTCAATTCCAAATTACCGTTAAATTGGGCAAACAAATTATAAAATGGTTTAATTTTATTCTATGAATGCATTTTTTTTTGTACACTATATACAATTGAATATGCAATTTCGAAAAGGGTAGGTACAAATCTGAAAAATTATATTTTTCAGGAATTAAAGAAAACTATCTATTTTCTAAAGTAGTATATAAATGTATACAATTTATTTTAAGGTTAATTGTAGGGTCAAAAAGTAATTGAAAATTATATAAATATTTAATGTTAATCTTTATTTTATATAATATTTTGTTATGTATTATATGCACGCGAGATGTGCCCTTTTCGAAATTCATAAAATATAAACTAAATCTAATTAAAAACACAACGTATACACTTTATGAATCTGTTATCATAAGTATCAAAATCAGTTCAGCGACAGACAGAGATATATCGCCGTCGCCGATTAATAAAATGCATTAAATTCGAAAAGGGCACATCTCCAAGAGTTGTGACCTTTTCGAAATTATCGTTATACAAACCGACACTGGTGGCCGTATTAGCACAAGAAATGTGCTTATTTCAAACCAAATAGGTGCGGGGATATATTTCCATCACTAACCCATTTGTGACCGAGGTTTTTTTTTTTTTTAATATTTCACTTGTTTTTATATTTTATGGTTTATTATGGGTTAAATAGGTATAAAATTGATTAAAAAATGTTGTAGAGATTCCAGAAACCAAGAAAAGGGGCGTTGCGAAAATGCATCAACGGGCACACGCTAACGAAAATAAAATGTTTTCGGTTTTTCATTAATTCAGTTATTATTACTATATATTTCATCAAATTAAAATAAAAAAATACAAAATTAGTTCGCAATATTTTAGCCTCATAAAATGTCATGCTTAAAAATAGTGTTTAATCATTATTTTTGGGCTATCTCGCTTACATTAGCTGGCTATGAAAATCTTTTGAGCATTTCGTATGAAGTGCAATATTGCAAGTGGAACACTTATATATGGTTTGTGAGTGGCATTATTTACAGCGCAACCGAGCTACTCCTTTCACGCAAGTATGTGCGCCTTTGGCTAAAAATTTGGAGCTTTTTGGTGTTTTATTGCCTATAGACGCCAATTTTCCATAGCGGGTTAGAAGGGCAGTAGCTACATGACGTCGAAACTTTAGCTGATCTAGGTTGATGTTGTATGACTTAGCTAGAGACCAAGCATTTGTTACTGCTACATCTAGCATCCAAAGTATAACAGGCATATACAATTTTTTGCCGCGAATACAAATTCGGTAGTTGGATATATGCCTGTCCATTAAATCCACGCCACCCATGTTCCGGTTGTACATTTTCACAACGTTCGGTCGTGGTATATCCGTTTTTTTGCCCACAGCATACACATATCGACGAGCTACGCCTACTGGATGTTCTCCAAAATGGTTTGATAATAGCGACACTACTTGGTTATCCCTCCACCTTGTCAAAATTATTTCATTGCCTGTGTCAACGTAGTTCTCATAAAACCCTCTGGGCTTCTTGTTCAAAAGCTTTTTGTGCTTCATATGTATATTTTTTAACCTATTTTCACGCACTGTTCCAGTTCCCGCAGAATTTATGTTGTTCAGAGCACTAATTAAGTTCGGCCCGGTGAAAAAATTGTCGAAATAGAAAGAAAACATGATATCTGGGAATCGCTTTTGCATTTTTTTAGCAAACCCCAGAACTACTGATTCACCCAAACCCAAATTTGGATCGCGCTGCTGGTTTCGCCCCTGATAAACATCAAACTGGTAGCAGTATCCTAAACGACTGGCTGCTACCCAAGCTTTATATCCAAAACGAATCGGTTTATTCCTTATAAATTGTTTGCAAGGATGTCGTCCATAATAGGGAATCATTGATTCGTCTATTGATACATCCATTTCAGCAGGTGCATATTTAAGAAAAACATCATTTAAATGGTCGATGAATGGTCGAATTTTAGCAAATCGATCATTTGTTGAAAGGATTTGATCAAGATCACAAAAATGAATATTTGTGAAAATATCCTCGAATGTTTTTCGCCGTATCCATTTTGAAATAAGTGTGTTGCCAACATCTTCATCGTTTTCCCAATACATCCGTCGGCGTGGTAAGACGTTGTAGCCGGATAAGATTAGGGTACCGAAAAATGCGTAAATGTCATCTGCGACGATATTGATTGATTTATTTTTCTTTTTTAGTGCGTAGTTTGTTGTGTGAAGTATCACTGAATCAATAAACGTTTTCGGAAAAACAGCTCAAAAAAATCAATTGCGTTCGACTGTGCACTCAAGCTCAATGGATAAATTTTGGATCCTTCCCATAAATTAGATTTAAACATTTTCGCGGATAATGGAAATTTTTCTTCGTTTCCCGGTTCCCAGTTTTGCTGAACTCGTGTGTGAGTCGATTGTGGAACTGATTCAGTTGCATCATTTATTATTTCATCTACCGCAGCCGATCGCCCAAATCTAATCTCTACTCCGGCCTGCAACTGACGTGTAGAAAATCGATCAGGATTCCCTTCCTCCTCTTCGCCGGAATCTTCATCACTTTCTACGTTAAATTCGGGAGGTTCCAAAAATAGATCGGTAGGCATTTCAATATCATCTGGCATATTTTCAAATGCTTCTAGAGCTTCAGCAATAGTAAGCGGAGTTTTCCTAAAAAGAAAATAAATTATCACCTAGTGACCATTGATGCATTTGCGCAACACCTCTACAAAATGGATTCTAAAATGCACATTTTTACACTATACCATATTTTTTAGAATTCATTAGAATCTTTAATGTATTTTAAATATAAAATAATAATAAGTTGTAATAATAATGTATTTTAGCAAACTTACCAATATCTTTTAGTGGCGGGATCCATTTTAGCACTATCACAGATTTAATTTTTTATTTTTTTATTTCGTCACGCGTTAAACGATTACACAAAAATGTTAAAATGTTGTTCGTTGCATTCCTTTATATATCTATTAGAATAACGGTAAATAAATTTACA
>OY744482.1:262107403-262210415 GCA_963556165.1 Tipula helvola | reverse complement strand
CCAGTTCCCGCAGAATTTATGTTGTTCAGAGCACTAATTAAGTTCGGCCCGGTGAAAAAATTGTCGAAATAGAAAGAAAACATGATATCTGGGAATCGCTTTTGCATTTTTTTAGCAAACCCCAGAACTACTGATTCACCCAAACCCAAATTTGGATCGCGCTGCTGGTTTCGCCCCTGATAAACATCAAACTGGTAGCAGTATCCTAAACGACTGGCTGCTACCCAAGCTTTATATCCAAAACGAATCGGTTTATTCCTTATAAATTGTTTGCAAGGATGTCGTCCATAATAGGGAATCATTGATTCGTCTATTGATACATCCATTTCAGCAGGTGCATATTTAAGAAAAACATCATTTAAATGGTCGATGAATGGTCGAATTTTAGCAAATCGATCATTTGTTGAAAGGATTTGATCAAGATCACAAAAATGAATATTTGTGAAAATATCCTCGAATGTTTTTCGCCGTATCCATTTTGAAATAAGTGTGTTGCCAACATCTTCATCGTTTTCCCAATACATCCGTCGGCGTGGTAAGACGTTGTAGCCGGATAAGATTAGGGTACCGAAAAATGCGTAAATGTCATCTGCGACGATATTGATTGATTTATTTTTCTTTTTTAGTGCGTAGTTTGTTGTGTGAAGTATCACTGAATCAATAAACGTTTTCGGAAAAAACAGCTCAAAAAAATCAATTGCGTTCGACTGTGCACTCAAGCTCAATGGATAAATTTTGGATCCTTCCCATAAATTAGATTTAAACATTTTCGCGGATAATGGAAATTTTTCTTCGTTTCCCGGTTCCCAGTTTTGCTGAACTCGTGTGTGAGTCGATTGTGGAACTGATTCAGTTGCATCATTTATTATTTCATCTACCGCAGCCGATCGCCCAAATCTAATCTCTACTCCGGCCTGCAACTGACGTGTAGAAAATCGATCAGGATTCCCTTCCTCCTCTTCGCCGGAATCTTCATCACTTTCTACGTTAAATTCGGGAGGTTCCAAAAATAGATCGGTAGGCATTTCAATATCATCTGGCATATTTTCAAATGCTTCTAGAGCTTCAGCAATAGTAAGCGGAGTTTTCCTAAAAAGAAAATAAATTATCACCTAGTGACCATTGATGCATTTGCGCAACACCTCTACAAAATGGATTCTAAAATGCACATTTTTACACTATACCATATTTTTTAGAATTCATTAGAATCTTTAATGTATTTTAAATATAAAATAATAATAAGTTGTAATAATAATGTATTTTAGCAAACTTACCAATATCTTTTAGTGGCGGGATCCATTTTAGCACTATCACAGATTTAATTTTTTATTTTTTTATTTCGTCACGCGTTAAACGATTACACAAAAATGTTAAAATGTTGTTCGTTGCATTCCTTTATATATCTATTAGAATAACGGTAAATAAATTTACAGGAAAATTCTTGTCGGAATTGTATAAACGAAAAAAATCATGTTGGTGTTTGGTGTTGCGCAAATGATACATGGGACACAAATGGGTCGTGAAAAAACGGTTTTGTCAAAATTTTCGAGATGTGCCCTTTTCGAAATTGCATATTCAATTCATGTCTAGACTGAAATACGCAATTTATGTGCTTTAAATTTCCAGATTCTTGATTTGTGAAATTTAACCCTTAACTGGTATCGACATTTTTGTTTTACAATTGGTATGCTTGGGTCTTAGAGGCTTAGAGTTTTCCTATTTTTTGATTGGTCATATCTTAAATTCACATGATGAAAACGTTTTACATGGCTTTCTCAACAGTTTTGTTATAGTGTGTAATTATTATGTTATTCTAACATAAAATTGGGTACTTTATTTTATAATTGGTATCGGGAGCTCCGTATCAACCAAAACACCACAATATCTTCGTAATCTCGTCTACACTTTAAACAAATGAACCAACAAAATCGTTTTGTAGAATTGCTTACAAAAGATATTTGTAAATTTAATTTGGGACAAAAATTGGGATTACGTATTTGGTTTTCTATCATTTTGATAATAATTAGTAAATTTGATATTTTTTCGTATCAATTGAAATAAAAATTTTAATTTCGGGAAAATTGTTAAAATGCAAATTATTTTTATTTCTTATATTTTCTTAAATTTAGATCGATTTTGATGAATTTATTTCAAATAATATTTATTATCACAAAATAGCGAAAAAAATATTTTACAAATATTAGTAAGAAAACTATTTTGATTAAACAATATTATTCTAAATAATAGGTGCATTCAAAATACAAAGCTTTATACCATACGTATTAAAAGTAGAAATATACTTTTTATCTAAATTAAATACACCCTGCGCCATTGAAATGTTCGGTTTGAGTTTTTAAAGTAAATTTTGGAAATACCACCGTTTGCTTCAAAAGTAGATATAGCAAAAATGATAGATTCTGATTATCAAAACAATTTTTACACTACTCTGAATATATTCAAATAAAAAGAACGGTAATCCGACATTTTAGACCTACATAACGTCGGATAAGGAATATTACCGCCCTACCTCGTAACAATTTGGTAGGTCTTTACAGTGTTTTTAACAAAGTTTTTTCAATTGAAAAATAGTTTTTTGTTGACAATGGTAATTTTTATTCAAAATAAGAATTAACAGAAATAAAATAATTCATCTCAACCAAAATATTTTGAGAGAAATTGAACTTTTAAAAATCAATGGTTAATAACCCAGCCCTTGGCTTTTATGATGGCCTTAAACTCGATCAGCATTGAATTCTAAAGTTTGATTAAATAATATATTGTTATTTCTTCAAACCAGACTTTTTCTATAAGATATTTCCGCTCTTTGGCACTTTTCAGCTTGTAATTTGTAATCTTCTTTCCCATGAAGGACCAAATATTTTCAACAATATTGAGGTCAGGACTATTTCCCGTCCAGGGTAACGACTCAATTACCAAGCTTTTTTTAAATTCGGCTACCTAAACAAAATAGACATTAAAATTAAGCATTCTTACTTCACAAATAACATCAATAACTCACGGAGAGTAATCGTCCTGGAAGAGTGGAATACCGATGTATTGAGTCGGGTCCTTAATAGTCACGATTCAGGTTTCGATAATTTTTTTATGTTTTCCTCCGCTTCCTGAACTATCCAGAAGGCATAGTGATCAAACTCCAAAGGCTGTTATGGCTCTCCAGGCCATAACATATGGTGAATTTTTCACTGTCGGTGAAATACATTATGTTAAATACCATTTGCCTTTTCGTCGCCGAACCCTTGTCCTTACAACGAGTCCAAAGATATTGAATTTGGATTTATCCGAGAATATGAACCAACGCCAGTCCCTGGGCATTCAGCTTTTTCATTCTATTGCGAGAATTTGAGGCTTGCAGCTGCCATTTTTGCTGTCAGTAATGATTTTCTCGCAGGTCGACAAGCATATAAACCAAGTTCCTTTTAATAGTATGAACTGAAATAGTGTCGGTTGTTGCTATTAGAAGCTAACTTCTCAGCTCCAAAGCCGTAGCAAACCTTTGCTTAAGATCTAAATATCTGAAATTCGATTTGTTGAAACAGAAGTTCTCCTCTTTGCATCAGAGCCAAATTATCGTCAGATTTTCGGAATAGTGCCTTAAAAACTATCTAATTGCTGTTTGGCTACACTAAATTACTCTTGCAATTTGTGAATGTGTGTACTTTTTGCCTTTGCTTGCAAAATTTTGGCTTTTTCGTTAGCATTTAATTTAGAGCGACACTTTGTAAAATTAACTCTTTCACTACTTAATTGAAACCGAACGAATATTTCACCCTTAGTTTGGTTTTAAATACCTAATAAGGCGTGAAATATGCTGAAAAATAAAAAAACAAAAAAAAAATAGCGAATGAAGTAAAATCTATGAGAGAATTGCATGAAATAGTGAATAATCGAAATCGAACATTTCAATGGCGCAGGGTTTATAACACGTAAAAAATACTTCTGTAATTTGTATAAAGGCCCTAAAGTAGAATTGAGCTATACTTTAATCTTTTGATATTGAATTCCCCAATTTAGGTTAGCATGAATATCCAAGCCTAGGTATACTTGAATGAAGTAACCGGATCAATCTTAAAACAAGAACTATCACAATGAATTAAATCGCAATTATGTTTGTGGTCAAAAACTTCAGGAAAATAACTCTGATATGGATCACTCAATATTTTAGTGTATTATAACGGCAAAATCTGACCGCCCTGAAGTCCCTGGCTTAATATTTTTCTGTTAACGTATTGTTTGCAGGTGTTGTCTAAACGCAGACGCAAGCAATTCGTTACAGTGGCCTTCGTTTTTTCACTTAATAGCGAAAAATGAGCATCAAACCATGAACTTATCGGTTTCTCATGTTGGAATTAATGATAAATGTGTAAGCAAATGGAATTATTTTACCATAATGGTTCAAAGAAAAAATTGATTTAATACAAATTAAAAGCAAAGTTAAAGCCAGTGCGGAACCCTGAGGAATACCGTACTCAATTCCAAACGGAACACTTCATATAAGAATTACCTATTTGAACGATAACAGAGCTTATCAGGTATGATTAAAATCAACTCATTGGTACACCTCTAAATCTAAGAGATTGCAATTTAAACAAGAGAAACTTGTGATGCACTGTATCGAAAGCTCGCTTAATATCAATGAAAACTGCTGCAACATTACTTTTTTCATTTAGATTGACATGAACATTATTTAAAAGGTCCATTATTGCTGATTCAGCATGTTGATAAGGACGATATGTTGCTTTAAAAACGAATCCATACGAACTTTCATAACCTTTTCCATGATTTTTAAAATCACAAGTTTAGTGCAATAGGTCGGTAATTATCCATAGTAAGATTATCTCTCTTCTTGAATAGAGGAATAATAATTGCTGTTTCATAGCATCAGAGATAGTACCAATAACAAAACATTGATTAATAAAATTAACCAGTACTGGTGAAAAAAACACTAGCAGTATTTTTTATCATATTAGAGCTGAACCCTAATATATCGAGACTACTACTGCATTTTAGACTATTTATAATGGTAGCATTTTCGGACTCAACAACCGGGTACATAAAAAAACTATCAACAATTTTACGGATTAGAAGTTTATCCTAAACTTTCCTAAAACAACAACAACAAGCGCATGTGTGTGAATGTGTGGGTTTATGTATAAAAGAAGGTACATAAATCACCACATTTAGGCGAAAATAAAAATTGTTAAACATTAAAATTAATATAAATGAATATTTATAAATCTAAGTTGGTATGTGCTTTTACTTTTTTTAAGCCAAAAAACTTTAAAAAATGCTTAACAAACATGAATTGCGCTCAAAATAATCGAAATAAAATAATAAAATAATATCATTTAATAATGTAAGAAATAAAAATTAAATAGGTTGAGATATTTGATTTTCCTAAGAGGTTACCACACCTGGAATTGACATTTTCACATTGTATCAGATCCGTCCTTTCCAAAATATATCACTTTTCCGGAAAATCTAGGGGAAGTGTGCGCTTAGTATTCAAAAGTTGTTACGAGTAATTTAACCACATATACAAATTTTCATCGGTTTACTTTCGATTTTCCTAAAAGGTTACCACACCTGGAATTGACATTTTCACATTGTATCAGATCCGTCCTTACCAAAATATATCACTTTTCCGGAAAATCTAGGGGAAGTGTGCGCTTAGTATTCAAAAGTTGTTACGAGTAATTTAACCACATATACAAATTTTCATCGGTTTACTTTCGATTTTCCTAAAAGGTTACCACACCTGGAATTGACATTTTCACATTGTATCAGATCCGTCCTTACCAAAATATATCACTTTTCCGGAAAATCTAGGGGAAGTGTGCGCTTAGTATTCAAAAGTTGTTACGAGTAATTTAACCACATATACAAATTTTCATCGGTTTACTTTCGATTTTCCTAAGAGGTTACCACACCTGGAATTGACATTTTCACATTGTATCAGATCCGTCCTTACCAAAATATATCACTTTTCCGGAAAATCTAGGGGAAGTGTGCGCTTAGTATTCAAAAGTTGTTACGAGTAATTTAACCACATATACAAATTTTCATCGGTTTACTTTCGATTTTCCTAAGAGGTTACCACACCTGGAATTGACATTTTCACATTGTATCAGATCCGTCCTTACCAAAATATATCACTTTTCCGGAAAATCTAGGGGAAGTGTGCGCTTAGTATTCAAAAGTTGTTACGAGTAATTTAACCACATATACAAATTTTCATCGGTTTACTTTCGATTTTCCTAAAAGGTTACCACACCTGGAATTGACATTTTCACATTGTATCAGATCCGTCCTTACCAAAATATATCACTTTTCCGGAAAATCTAGGGGAAGTGTGCGCTTAGTATTCAAAAGTTGTTACGAGTAATTTAACCATATATACAAATTTTCATCGGTTTACTTTCGATTTTCCTAAGAGGTTACCACACCTGGAATTGACATTTTCACATTGTATCAGATCCGTCCTTACCAAAATATATCACTTTTCCGGAAAATCTAGGGGAAGTGTGCGCTTAGTATTCAAAAGTTGTTACGAGTAATTTAACCACATATACAAATTTTCATCGGTTTACTTTCGATTTTCCTAAGAGGTTACCACACCTGGAATTGACATTTTCACATTGTATCAGATCCGTCCTTACCAAAATATATCACTTTTCCGGAAAATCTAGGGGAAGTGTGCGCTTAGTATTCAAAAGTTGTTACGAGTAATTTAACCACATATACAAATTTTCATCGGTTTACTTTCGATTTTCCTAAGAGGTTACCACACCTGGAATTGACATTTTCACATTGTATCAGATCCGTCCTTTCCAAAGTATATCACTTTTCCGGAAAATCTAGGGGAAGTGTGCGCTTAGTATTCAAAAGTTGTTACGAGTAATTTAACCACATATACAAATTTTCATCGGTTTACTTTCGATTTTCCTAAGAGGTTACCACACCTGGAATTGACATTTTCACATTGTATCAGATCCGTCCTTACCAAAATATATCACTTTTCCGGAAAATCTAGGGGAAGTGTGCGCTTAGTATTCAAAAGTTGTTACGAGTAATTTAACCACATATACAAATTTTCATCGGTTTACTTTCGATTTTCCTAAGAGGTTACCACACCTGGAATCGACATTTTCACATTGTATCAGATCCGTCCTTACCAAAATATATCACTTTTCCGGAAAATCTAGGGGAAGTGTGCGCTTAGTATTCAAAAGTTGTTACGAGTAATTTAACCACATATACAAATTTTCATCGGTTTACTTTCGATTTTCCTAAGAGGTTACCACACCTGGAATTGACATTTTCACATTGTATCAGATCCGTCCTTACCAAAATATATCACTTTTCCGGAAAATCTAGGGGAAGTGTGCGCTTAGTATTCAAAAGTTGTTACGAGTAATTTAACCACATATACAAATTTTCATCGGTTTACTTTCGATTTTCCTAAAAGGTTACCACACCTGGAATTGACATTTTCACATTGTATCAGATCCGTCCTTACCAAAATATATCACTTTTCCGGAAAATCTAGGGGAAGTGTGCGCTTAGTATTCAAAAGTTGTTACGAGTAATTTAACCACATATACAAATTTTCATCGGTTTACTTTCGATTTTCCTAAGAGGTTACCACACCTGGAATTGACATTTTCACATTGTATCAGATCCGTCCTTACCAAAATATATCACTTTTCCGGAAAATCTAGGGGAAGTGTGCGCTTAGTATTCAAAAGTTGTTACGAGTAATTTAACCACATATACAAATTTTCATCGGTTTACTTTCGATTTTCCTAAGAGGTTACCACACCTGGAATTGACATTTTCACATTGTATCAGATCCGTCCTTACCAAAATATATCACTTTTCCGGAAAATCTAGGGGAAGTGTGCGCTTAGTATTCAAAAGTTGTTACGAGTAATTTAACCACATATACAAATTTTCATCGGTTTACTTTCGATTTTCCTAAGAGGTTACCACACCTGGAATCGACATTTTCACATTGTATCAGATCCGTCCTTACCAAAATATATCACTTTTCCGGAAAATCTAGGGGAAGTGTGCGCTTAGTATTCAAAAGTTGTTACGAGTAATTTAACCACATATACAAATTTTCATCGGTTTACTTTCGATTTTCCTAAGAGGTTACCACACCTGGAATTGACATTTTCACATTGTATCAGATCCGTCCTTACCAAAATATATCACTTTTCCGGAAAATCTAGGGGAAGTGTGCGCTTAGTATTCAAAAGTTGTTACGAGTAATTTAACCACATATACAAATTTTCATCGGTTTACTTTCGATTTTCCTAAGAGGTTACCACACCTGGAATTGACATTTTCACATTGTATCAGATCCGTCCTTACCAAAATATATCACTTTTCCGGAAAATCTAGGGGAAGTGTGCGCTTAGTATTCAAAAGTTGTTACGAGTAATTTAACCACATATACAAATTTTCATCGGTTTACTTTCGATTTTCCTAAGAGGTTACCACACCTGGAATTGACATTTTCACATTGTATCAGATCCGTCCTTACCAAAATATATCACTTTTCCGGAAAATCTAGGGGAAGTGTGCGCTTAGTATTCAAAAGTTGTTACGAGTAATTTAACCACATATACAAATTTTCATCGGTTTACTTTCGATTTTCCTAAGAGGTTACCACACCTGGAATTGACATTTTCACATTGTATCAGATCCGTCCTTACCAAAATATATCACTTTTCGGGAAAATCTAGGGGAAGTGTGCGCTTAGTATTCAAAAGTTGTTACGAGTAATTTAACCACATATACAAATTTTCATCGGTTTACTTTCGATTTTCCTAAGAGGTTACCACACCTGGAATTGACATTTTCACATTGTATCAGATCCGTCCTTACCAAAATATATCACTTTTCCGGAAAATCTAGGGGAAGTGTGCGCTTAGTATTCAAAAGTTGTTACGCGTAATTTAACCACATATACAAATTTTCATCGGTTTACTTTCGATTTTCCTAAGAGGTTACCACACCTGAAATTGACATTTTCACATTGTATCAGATCCGTCCTTACCAAAATATATCACTTTTCCGGAAAATCTAGGGGAAGTGTGCGCTTTGTATTCAAAAGTTGTTACGCGTAATTTAACCACATATACAAATTTTCATCGGTTTACTTTCGATTTTCCTAAGAGGTTACCACACCTGGAATTGACATTTTCACATTGTATCAGATCCGTCCTTACCAAAATATATCACTTTTCCGGAAAATCTAGGGGAAGTGTGCGCTTAGTATTCAAAAGTTGTTACGAGTAATTTAACCACATATACAAATTTTCATCGGTTTACTTTCGATTTTCCTAAGAGGTTACCACACCTGGAATTGACATTTTCACATTGTATCAGATCCGTCCTTACCAAAATATATCACTTTTCCGGAAAATCTAGGGGAAGTGTGTGCTTAGTATTCAAAAGTTGTTACGAGTAATTTAACCACATATACAAATTTTCATCGGTTTACTTTCGATTTTCCTAAGAGGTTACCACACCTGAAATTGACATTTTCACATTGTATCAGATCCGTCCTTACCAAAATATATCACTTTTCCGGAAAATCTAGGGGAAGTGTGCGCTTAGTATTCAAAAGTTGTTACGAGTAATTTAACCACATATACAAATTTTCATCGGTTTACTTTCGATTTTCCTAAGAGGTTACCACACCTGGAATCGACATTTTCACATTGTATCAGATCCGTCCTTACCAAAATATATCACTTTTCCGGAAAATCTAGGGGAAGTGTGCGCTTAGTATTCAAAAGTTGTTACGAGTAATTTAACCACATATACAAATTTTCATCGGTTTACTTTCGATTTTCCTAAGAGGTTACCACACCTGGAATTGACATTTTCACATTGTATCAGATCCGTCCTTACCAAAATATATCACTTTTCCGGAAAATCTAGGGGAAGTGTGCGCTTAGTATTCAAAAGTTGTTACGAGTAATTTAACCACATATACAAATTTTCATCGGTTTACTTTCGATTTTCCTAAAAGGTTACCACACCTGGAATTGACATTTTCACATTGTATCAGATCCGTCCTTACCAAAATATATCACTTTTCCGGAAAATCTAGGGGAAGTGTGCGCTTAGTATTCAAAAGTTGTTACGAGTAATTTAACCACATATACAAATTTTCATCGGTTTACTTTCGATTTTCCTAAGAGGTTACCACACCTGGAATTGACATTTTCACATTGTATCAGATCCGTCCTTACCAAAATATATCACTTTTCCGGAAAATCTAGGGGAAGTGTGCGCTTAGTATTCAAAAGTTGTTACGAGTAATTTAACCACATATACAAATTTTCATCGGTTTACTTTCGATTTTCCTAAGAGGTTACCACACCTGGAATTGACATTTTCACATTGTATCAGATCCGTCCTTACCAAAATATATCACTTTTCCGGAAAATCTAGGGGAAGTGTGCGCTTAGTATTCAAAAGTTGTTACGAGTAATTTAACCACATATACAAATTTTCATCGGTTTACTTTCGATTTTCCTAAAAGGTTACCACACCTGGAATTGACATTTTCACATTGTATCAGATCCGTCCTTACCAAAATATATCACTTTTCCGGAAAATCTAGGGGAAGTGTGCGCTTAGTATTCAAAAGTTGTTACGAGTAATTTAACCACATATACAAATTTTCATCGGTTTACTTTCGATTTTCCTAAAAGGTTACCACACTGGAATTGACATTTTCACATTGTATCAGATCCGTCCTTACCAAAATATATCACTTTTCCGGAAAATCTAGGGGAAGTGTGCGCTTAGTATTCAAAAGTTGTTACGAGTAATTTAACCACATATACAAATTTTCATCGGTTTACTTTCGATTTTCCTAAGAGGTTACCACACCTGGAATTGACATTTTCACATTGTATCAGATCCGTCCTTTCCAAAATATATCATTTTTCCGGAAAATCTAGGGGAAGTGTGCGCTTAGTATTCAAAAGTTGTTACGAGTAATTTAACCACATATACAAATTTTCATCGGTTTACTTTCGATTTTCCTAAAGAGGTTACCACACCTGGAATTGACATTTTCACATTGTATCAGATCCGTCCTTACCAAAATATATCACTTTTCCGGAAAATCTAGGGGAAGTGTGCGCTTAGTATTCAAAAGTTGTTACGAGTAATTTAACCACATATACAAATTTTCATCGGTTTACTTTCGATTTTCCTAAAAGGTTACCACACCTGGAATTGACATTTTCACATTGTATCAGATCCGTCCTTACCAAAATATATCACTTTTCCGAAAATCTAGGGGAAGTGTGCGCTTAGTATTCAAAAGTTGTTACGAGTAATTTAACCACATATACAAATTTTCATCGGTTTACTTTCGATTTTCCTAAGAGGTTACCACACCTGGAATTGACATTTTCACATTGTATCAGATCCGTCCTTACCAAAATATATCACTTTTCCGGAAAATCTAGGGGAAGTGTGCGCTTAGTATTCAAAAGTTGTTACGAGTAATTTAACCACATATACAAATTTTCATCGGTTTACTTTCGATTTTCCTAAGAGGTTACCACACCTGGAATTGACATTTTCACATTGTATCAGATCCGTCCTTACCAAAATATATCACTTTTCCGGAAAATCTAGGGGAAGTGTGCGCTTAGTATTCAAAAGTTGTTACGAGTAATTTAACCACATATACAAATTTTCATCGGTTTACTTTCGATTTTCCTAAGAGGTTACCACACCTGGAATCGACATTTTCACATTGTATCAGATCCGTCCTTACCAAAATATATCACTTTTCCGGAAAATCTAGGGGAAGTGTGCGCTTAGTATTCAAAAGTTGTTACGAGTAATTTAACCACATATACAAATTTTCATCGGTTTACTTTCGATTTTCCTAAGAGGTTACCACACCTGGAATTGACATTTTCACATTGTATCAGATCCGTCCTTACCAAAATATATCACTTTTCCGGAAAATCTAGGGGAAGTGTGCGCTTAGTATTCAAAAGTTGTTACGAGTAATTTAATCACATATACAAATTTTCATCGGTTTACTTTCGATTTTCCTAAGAGGTTACCACACCTGGAATTGACATTTTCACATTGTATCAGATCCGTCCTTACCAAAATATATCACTTTTCCGGAAAATCTAGGGGAAGTGTGCGCTTAGTATTCAAAAGTTGTTACGAGTAATTTAACCACATATACAAATTTTCATCGGTTTACTTTCGATTTTCCTAAGAGGTTACCACACCTGGAATTGACATTTTCACATTGTATCAGATCCGTCCTTACCAAAATATATCACTTTTCCGGAAAATCTAGGGGAAGTGTGCGCTTAGTATTCAAAAGTTGTTACGAGTAATTTAACCACATATACAAATTTTCATCGGTTTACTTTCGATTTTCCTAAGAGGTTACCACACCTGGAATTGACATTTTCACATTGTATCAGATCCGTCCTTACCAAAATATATCACTTTTCCGGAAAATCTAGGGGAAGTGTGCGCTTAGTATTCAAAAGTTGTTACGAGTAATTTAACCACATATACAAATTTTCATCGGTTTACTTTCGATTTTCCTAAGAGGTTACCACACCTGGAATTGACATTTTCACATTGTATCAGATCCGTCCTTACCAAAATATATCACTTTTCCGGAAAATCTAGGGGAAGTGTGCGCTTAGTATTCAAAAGTTGTTACGAGTAATTTAACCACATATACAAATTTTCATCGGTTTACTTTCGATTTTCCTAAGAGGTTACCACACCTGGAATTGACATTTTCACATTGTATCAGATCCGTCCTTACCAAAATATATCACTTTTCCGGAAAATCTAGGGGAAGTGTGCGCTTAGTATTCAAAAGTTGTTACGAGTAATTTAACCACATATACAAATTTTCATCGGTTTACTTTCGATTTTCCTAAGAGGTTACCACACCTGGAATTGACATTTTCACATTGTATCAGATCCGTCCTTACCAAAATATATCACTTTTCCGGAAAATCTAGGGGAAGTGTGCGCTTAGTATTCAAAAGTTGTTACGAGTAATTTAACCACATATACAAATTTTCATCGGTTTACTTTCGATTTTCCTAAGAGGTTACCACACCTGGAATTGACATTTTCACATTGTATCAGATCCGTCCTTACCAAAATATATCACTTTTCCGGAAAATCTAGGGGAAGTGTGCGCTTAGTATTCAAAAGTTGTTACGAGTAATTTAACCACATATACAAATTTTCATCGGTTTACTTTCGATTTTCCTAAGAGGTTACCACACCTGGAATTGACATTTTCACATTGTATCAGATCCGTCCTTACCAAAATATATCACTTTTCCGGAAAATCTAGGGGAAGTGTGCGCTTAGTATTCAAAAGTTGTTACGAGTAATTTAACCACATATACAAATTTTCATCGGTTTACTTTCGATTTTCCTAAGAGGTTACCACACCTGGAATTGACATTTTCACATTGTATCAGATCCGTCCTTACCAAAATATATCACTTTTCCGGAAAATCTAGGGGAAGTGTGCGCTTAGTATTCAAAAGTTGTTACGAGTAATTTAACCACATATACAAATTTTCATCGGTTTACTTTCGATTTTCCTAAGAGGTTACCACACCTGGAATTGACATTTTCACATTGTATCAGATCCGTCCTTACCAAAATATATCACTTTTCCGGAAAATCTAGGGGAAGTGTGCGCTTTGTATTCAAAAGTTGTTACGCGTAATTTAACCACATATACAAATTTTCATCGGTTTACTTTCGATTTCGAAGTGCCCAACTCTATCGCATACATTGCAATGATTGGAGTTGTTTTTGGTCAACTTTTTCGGCATTGCACCTTTGCATATGATGCACAAGTCTTGTTCAGAATCCGATGAACTTGGAATATGACGGAGAACGGTACTGTGGGGTGTACCCCGAAAATGGGTGGCATTCACCCCCAGGGTAAAAACACACGCCGCCACTATATAACTTTTGTTCCTTGAACCATTCCCCACTTACTGTCCAAATTTCACGCCAATCGGTTTTGCCCCTAAGAATTCTGAGCGAAAAACCGTCAACCACTGGATATGAGGAAATAAAAATCAAATCGAAGAGAGAAAATTATAATTTCGCGCGGAAGTATATAAAGAATTTTTTTCTCTGTTTTATTTCATTACCTATTCAGACTTTGTACTGTGTGTGTTTCCTTGTGTTAAATCTTTGTGATTATAATTCTTCGTTTCTGTGTAAAATAAAAAGTTTTTTTTAAAACTATTACCGTTTCATTCTCTTGGACATCCTTTAAAACCTATTTGACTATTTTGGTATTGTAATTTATTGTTTTATATGATAATTTTGGACAAACAGAATTTATAAAAAAAATATCCAGTAATCTACTGTTATTTTGTATTTTGTTAATACATGTAACAGTTATCTGTTAACAGTTATAAGTATTATATAAATTTAAAAATTGTTTAGTAACTATATATTCGATTTTATTTTATTTTGTTACTGTTCTTTACAAAGCTCGTAAACATACATTAATTTTAACTATTTCAGCCTTTATATTTTATAATACAATTATAATAAAAGTAAACATGCGTTCTTATTATTCTAAAAAGCTTAACAAAAAGAAAGCCATGGAAATTGATCTGATTAAGATCTTGACTGAATTATCTGTTAACAAACCGCATTTTCAAATTTTCAGCCGCAAGTCTCCAGGTTTGTACCGAATTTGCCATAAATTGAAAATTAAATTCAATAATTGTAATTGTCAAATGATATATAATATTTGGTGCAATATGAAGAAAGATACCAGAACTACGAATAATGGCATCGTTCCCATTGAATTATGTGACAATGACAAAATATTATCTACGATCAATGATTCTCACACTATCGTTCCTAATCTAACAATACCAGACGAAACCAATTCGATTGCTCTAGATTCCAATAATGTGGAATTAAATGTTGACCGGTTTGATGTGGCGAAGTTGGATATTATTTTCCAACAAACTAATACCGATGAGTGGTTATTAAAAGGGTCAATGAGTATTTCATTAGACATTACCCGAGCATGGTCTAACGAAGATTTACGTAATGCTATTGTAGAATCTCTTAATGCCTCAAAGCATTTATGCGTTCTTTCATTTCGAACGATAAATTTAAATAAAAATCTACAGGTACTAACGCAGTATGCTAAATGCAAATACCCAACACACAAACAAAAATTCAAATTTGTCATAAATGCATTTAAAGTTATGCAAATCTACACAACGAATCTGGATTTAGCTGATCACGGCACGTATAAGCAGTTTACCCAATTAAGAGGCATGAAGCGAGTGGCGGTTCAAGATGTGTTGATAAACTCCACTGCTAATTTAACCGGTTTACGACAACTGGATCACGTTGATGTAAATGTGCTTGCTGCTGGCAACACACAACAAATCGTGAAACCGGTAAATTTAAGGAAAGCTAGATCAGAAAGGATATTAGCTGCTGATGCCGTCAAAGGCTGCGAAATTTTGGATATAATACATCGTCAGGGGTCACAGAAAGAAGACAGTTACATTTATTCAGCTTCGGCTCCTCTTTCTATAATTTTGATGAGAAAATCAACTTTATCGCACCTTAACAATAAAAACACAATTGTGTATGTTGATGCCACGGGTAGCTTAGTTCGTAATCCAAAGTGCTGTTTGAACCATAATTATGGAAAAATTTATTATTATGCTTGCGTGATTCGTAAAAATAGCATAATATTTCCGGTTGCTGAGTTGATTAGTTGTCAGCATGATGTGTCGGCTCTAAGCACATTTTTTAATAAATTTCAGAAGGAGATAAATAATTTTAAACCAAAAATAATAACTCCAAAGATTTTTATTTCAGATTGGTCGTGGGTTTTTATTAATTCCATTTTAAAAGAAATGAATTTGATGGACATGCACCAATACTTGCCCTTTGCTTATGATGTTATCATGGGAAAACTAAAATTGGGAAATAAAGTTGGTATATTTATTTGCTGTTCACACTTTGCTGGAATAATAATACGCCAAATTAAGAACAGAGTTAATAATTGTTCCAAAATTTTAAGAGAACACATTATGATATTGCTTTTCATGATAATTGATAGCGGTAAAATTGAAGAGATTGATGAGCTATTTGAAATTTTGTGTATACTTGGATGTTCCAAATTTGAAAATATTTTGTTTAGTGATGCTCAAACTCGTCTAAAACGGAAAATAGAATTAAATTTAGAGGCGAACAAGTATCCAAATACTGAATTAGGTAACGATGATTTACCAACTGATATAACGTATAACCCAGAACAAACCGATTTGGATGATACACCCTTTTACCAAAGGTATAATTTAATTTATAAAAATATTTTGAATAAGATATCCCAACAAGATATTGATGGCAAAAGCAATATTTTATATTGCCCTGAGTTTATTTTGTTTTGTTTAAAAAAATATATGAAATATTTACCATTATGGGGAACTATATTTTTAAAGCGATTTGGTCACAACGTGCGAGTGTCAATCGCAATTGTTGAGAGCTGGTTCAATATTTTAAAAAATAATTTAATAAAGGAACATCACCTCAAAGTGGGTAGATTCGTCGATTCATTGCAGGAAAAAACACAACTCCTACTAAAGGCTGTTGAGTGCGCTCCTCACATGAAAGCTATTCCATTTTCTAACAAAACCGTACCGAATACATACCCGAATTCATACAATTTAACTCCAAATTCAATTAGAGCCGACGAAAAACACCCGTACGATTCCGATAATGAGGAAATTTGGTGCAAGCGCAAAAAAAAATGCAATGCTAAATATTCGGGTAAGCGAGCGTTATCAAAATTTATAAAACCAAAACAACTAAGTTTTGGGCCATTAATAAATAATGATTATTTCCAGAAAATGACGAATTTAAAATTTAATATTGTAGTTTTCAAATTTCGTTTCCACAGTTTCAGAGAAACGTGTCTGTATAATTTTTGTTACACATCTCTCAATAATAAGAATTTCCTAACCACAGAATTAGTTTACGTAGCAATCAGTGTCTTAATTAAAAATAAGAATTGTGTTTGCCTCGACCAATTTCAAATTTTCAAAATTTTTCAAAAAAAACCAAGTTATAAAGCCATCGACGATGCCACGCAACCAGAATTGCAATGGCTTAATGACAATCGATTTTTAATTATACCGGTGTGTAAGGACAGCCATTTTCAGTTAGCTGTGGTTGATTTTGAAGCATCTACTATTTTAACGTATAATCCAATAAATCCAACTCAACGAATATTTGAAATTGGTAAAATGGTTCAAATATTTATAAATGAAGCACTGCAGTACTATGGAAAACCACAACGGAAATTCAAAATCATATCGAACAGTTGCTTACCGCAGCAGAAAGACGGATACAACTGTGGAGTTTTGGTAACTTATGCAGTTGATTTTTTAATAAATGGTACGCATAAAAAAGAGATTCACGATGACGATGAAAATACAAACACAAACGGGTTGCAAGAGTATAGAATCTATCTTCAAAATAAAATTGCAGCCAATTCTGAACCGTTAGTAAATCATTTACTGTTATAGTGAAATAAACAACCACTCCATTCAGTGTTTGACGTGCCAACGGTATATACATGAGAATTGTAAACAGTATATAATTATCGAAAACAATAAATGTATGTTTTGCTCCGATCCTTCATAAATCTATAAAACGCTTAAACTTAATTTAAGCTTTATTTCACAATGAAAAATATAATTTTAATTTGTTTTGGTATTTGAATTTGAATCAATCAATTTATAATTTTAATTTTAATTTTAATTTTAATTTTAATTTTAATTTTAATTTTAATTTTAATTTTAATTTTAATTTTAATTTTAATTTTAATTTTAATTTTAATTTTAATTTTAATTTTAATTTTAATTTTAATTTTAATTTTAATTTTAATTTTAATTTTAATTTTAATTTTAATTTTAATTTTAATTTTAATTGTAATTGTAATTTTAATTTTAATTTTAATTTTAATTTTAATTTTAATTTTAATTTTAATTTTAATTTTAATTTTAATTTTAATTTTAATTTTAATTTTAATTTTAATTTTAATTTTAATTTTAATTTTAATTTTAATTTTAATTTTAATTTTAATTTTAATTTTAATTTTAATTTTAATTTTAATTTTAATTTTAATTTTAATTTTAATTTTAATTTTAATTTTAATTTTAATTTTAATTTTAATTTTAATTTTAATTTTAATTTTAATTTTAATTTTAATTTTAATTTTAATTTTAATTTTAATTTTAATTTTAATTTTAATTTTAATTTTAATTTTAATTTTAATTTTAATTTTAATTTTAATTTTAATTTTAATTTTAATTTTAATTTTAATTTTAATTTTAATTTTAATTTTAATTTTAATTTTAATTTTAATTTTAATTTTAATTTTAATTTTAATTTTAATTTTAATTTTAATTTTAATTTTAATTTTAATTTTAATTTTAATTTTAATTTTAATTTTAATTTTAATTTTAATTTTAATTTTAATTTTAATTTTAATTTTAATTTTAATTTTAATTTTAATTTTAATTTTAATTTTAATTTTAATTTTAATTTTAATTTTAATTTTAATTTTAATTTTAATTTTAATTTTAATTTTAATTTTAATTTTAATTTTAATTTTAATTTTAATTTTAATTTTAATTTTAATTTTAATTTTAATTTTAATTTTAATTTTAATTTTAATTTTAATTTTAATTTTAATTTTAATTTTAATTTTAATTTTAATTTTAATTTTAATTTTAATTTTAATTTTAATTTTAATTTTAATTTTAATTTTAATTTTAATTTTAATTTTAATTTTAATTTTAATTTTAATTTTAATTTTAATTTTAATTTTAATTTTAATTTTAATTTTAATTTTAATTTTAATTTTAATTTTAATTTTAATTTTAATTTTAATTTTAATTTTAATTTTAATTTTAATTTTAATTTTAATTTTAATTTTAATTTTAATTTTAATTTTAATTTTAATTTTAATTTTAATTTTAATTTTAATTTTAATTTTAATTTTAATTTTAATTTTAATTTTAATTTTAATTTTAATTTTAATTTTAATTTTAATTTTAATTTTAATTTTAATTTTAATTTTAATTTTAATTTTAATTGTAATTGTAATTGTAATTGTAATTTTAATTTTAATTTTAATTGTAATTGTAATTGTAATTTTAATTTTAATTTTAATTTTAATTTTAATTTTAATTTTAATTTTAATTTTAATTTTAATTTTAATTTTAATTTTAATTTTAATTTTAATTTTAATTTTAATTTTAATTTTAATTTTAATTTTAATTTTAATTTTAATTTTAATTTTAATTTTAATTTTAATTTTAATTTTAATTTTAATTTTAATTTTAATTTTAATTTTAATTTTAATTTTAATTTTAATTTTAATTTTAATTTTAATTTTAATTTTAATTTTAATTTTAATTTTAATTTTAATTTTAATTTTAATTTTAATTTTAATTTTAATTTTAATTTTAATTTTAATTTTAATTTTAATTTTAATTTTAATTTTAATTTTAATTTTAATTTTAATTTTAATTTTAATTTTAATTTTAATTTTAATTTTAATTTTAATTTTAATTTTAATTTTAATTTTAATTTTAATTTTAATTTTAATTTTAATTTTAATTTTAATTTTAATTTTAATTTTAATTTTAATTTTAATTTTAATTTTAATTTTAATTTTAATTTTAATTTTAATTTTAATTTTAATTTTAATTTTAATTTTAATTTTAATTTTAATTTTAATTTTAATTTTAATTTTAATTTTAATTTTAATTTTAATTTTAATTTTAATTTTAATTTTAATTTTAATTTTAATTTTAATTTTAATTTTAATTTTAATTTTAATTTTAATTTTAATTTTAATTTTAATTTTAATTTTAATTTTAATTTTAATTTTAATTTTAATTTTAATTTTAATTTTAATTTTAATTTTAATTTTAATTTTAATTTTAATTTTAATTTTAATTTTAATTTTGGGTGTTGGGTGCGTCTCAACTATGTAGAAACCACCAAATGTGTCTAGTATACCTCCCAGTGGTAACACCCGGGCAACGATGTAAAACGTCGGCTAAATACTAGAGGCGAGTGCAGCACACTATAAATAAGCAATGCGCGGAAACACCAGATAGTACACCTGATACTCAGGTAAATCCACCCTCTTCGGCGGGGCAGTGGAGGCAGATGCGGGAGTCGGAGGCGGGAGTCGGAGGCGGGAGTCGGAGTTGGGAGTCGGGAGTCGAGGAGTTGAATTATTTTACACCTACTTAGACTAAAATGCACCTTACCCTATTTTACAAAAAAACTCCAATCAGTCTATTTGACCCCCGGTCAATTTTATGTCAATGGCGTAGCGCAATTTTTAGGGAAAATCTCAAATATCCACGCAACACACATAAAATCACCGTTAAAAATATAGAGAAATTGTTCTGCTTGACAACGAGATCTTAGGAAAATCGAAAATAAACCGATGAAAATTTGTATATGTGGTTAAATTACTCGTAACAACTTTTGAATACAAAGCGCAGACTTCCCCTAGATTTTCCGGAAAAGTGATATATTTTGGTAAGGACGGATCTGATACAATGTGAAAATGTCAATTTCAGGTGTGGTAACCTCTTAGGAAAATCGAAAGTAAACCGATGAAAATTTGTATATGTGGTTAAATTACGCGTAACAACTTTTGAATACAAAGCGCACACTTCCACTAGATTTTCCGGAAAAGTGATATATTTTGGTAAGGACGGATCTGATACAATATGAAAATGTCAATTTCAGGTGTGGTAACCTCTTAGGAAAATCGAAAGTAAACCGATGAAAATTTGTATATGTGGTTAAATTACGCGTAACAACTTTTGAATACAAAGCGCACACTTCCCCTAGATTTTCCGGAAAAGTGATATATTTTGGTAAGGACGAATCTGATACAATGTGAAAATGTCAATTTCAGGTGTGGTAACCTCTTAGGAAAATCGAAAGTAAACCGATGAAAATTTGTATATGTGGTTAAATTACGCGTAACAACTTTTGAATACAAAGCGCACACTTCCCCTAGATTTTCCGGAAAAGTGATATATTTTGGTAAGGGCGGATCTGATACAATGTGAAAATGTCAATTTCAGGTGTGGTAACCTCTTAGGAAAATCGAAAGTAAACCGATGAAAATTTGTATATGTGGTTAAATTACGCGTAACAACTTTTGAATACTAAGCGCACACTTCCACTAGATTTTCCGGAAAAGTGATATATTTTGGTAAGGACGGATCTGATACAATGTGAAAATGTCAATTCCAGGTGTGGTAACCTCTTAGGAAAATCGAAAGTAAACCGATGAAAATTTGTATATGTGGTTAAATTACGCGTAACAACTTTTGAATACAAAGCGCACACTTCCCCTAGATTTTCCGGAAAAGTGATATATTTTGGTAAGGACGGATCTGATACAATGTGAAAATGTCAATTTCAGGTGTGGTAACCTCTTAGGAAAATCGAAAGTAAACCGATGAAAATTTGTATATGTGGTTAAATTACGCGTAACAACTTTTGAATACTAAGCGCACACTTCCCCTAGATTTTCCGGAAAAGTGATATATTTTGGTAAGGACGGATCTGATACAATGTGAAAATGTCAATTCCAGGTGTGGTAACCTCTTAGGAAAATCGAAAGTAAACCGATGAAAATTTGTATATGTGGTTAAATTACGCGTAACAACTTTTGAATACAAAGCGCACACTTCCCCTAGATTTTCCGGAAAAGTGATATATTTTGGTAAGGACGGATCTGATACAATGTGAAAATGTCAATTTCAGGTGTGGTAACCTCTTAGGAAAATCGAAAGTAAACCGATGAAAATTTGTATATGTGGTTAAATTACGCGTAACAACTTTTGAATACTAAGCGCACACTTCCCCTAGATTTTCCGGAAAAGTGATATATTTTGGTAAGGACGGATCTGATACAATGTGAAAATGTCAATTCCAGGTGTGGTAACCTCTTAGGAAAATCGAAAGTAAACCGATGAAAATTTGTATATGTGGTTAAATTACGCGTAACAACTTTTGAATACAAAGCGCACACTTCCCCTAGATTTTCCGGAAAAGTGATATATTTTGGTAAGGACGGATCTGATACAATGTGAAAATGTCAATTTCAGGTGTGGTAACCTCTTAGGAAAATCGAAAGTAAACCGATGAAAATTTGTATATGTGGTTAAATTACGCGTAACAACTTTTGAATACAAAGCAGAGATCGGAAACGAGCACCAAATTTCGAGCTAAACCAAACAAAAATCCCTTATTACGAATACGAACAAATACAAAACGCAAAAAACAAATAAAAACGTAAAATATATTTTTGGTATTTTTTGTTTGTCATTTTTCGTTTCTTTCAAACGAGCACAAACAAGTTAACTAGAAAAACAAAAAAATTTTCGTTTTCGTTTGTTTTTGCTTGCAAGTAACAAACGCAAAACGAAAATACAGTGTTTGAAATGTTATACCATATATGTATGTATTTTGTTTTTTAGTTTGTGTTGATGAAGGTAAAAGGTGCAAAATAAATAGTTCTTATATAAACATCATACATACATGCACATTTTTGTATTATTTTTCATTAGAATAAAAACACGATTTCCCCCGATTTAATTCAACTAAAGATTCTGCTTCACGGATTATATCCGATGAAAAAAATAATTCTATTCTCAAGGAAGCAACATCTAATAAAATCGTAAAAGGTATACCTAGCCCTGGGTTGCCTGCTGTTAACCCTATTAGTCCAGCGGTCTTACAAGCAGCCATTCAAAAACCTCCGGCCTCTACTGGAACCTTTTCTGATGTGGTGATTTCTCCTTCAATGAGTTCCAATGTTGCCGTGCCTGCAGTTGGAAACATGCATCTTCAAAATCTGGGCACAAAAACTATCTGTGGTACCAGACAATTTTCGGAAAATTTTGGGGTAAAGGTCGTTGTACCGATGGTATGGCTACACGTCTCGAAATTTGATCCGGATACGTCTGAAAATGAAATTGCGTCCATGGCTCGAACTTGTTTGGAGATCGAAGACTGTAAAGCATTCAAACTGGTTCCTAAATTACGCAGCATCGAATCTCTGGAGTTTGTTTGCTTCAAATTGGGCATAAAAGCTGATGTACGTATTAAGGCCCTAGACCCTAATACTTGGCCAACCGGTGTACACATTCGGGAGTTTCACGATAAAAATTTTCGGGCAGCGTTGCCTCCACGGGTGAAGTTTCGGACAACTGCTGCTCTCAACAAGTCAACAGAATAAATTATAAGAGCTTAATAAGTAGTAAATTTATCTCAAGTAATAACCTGCAGTGTGAGATTTCGGATACCAGCTGTACCAGTCAACTCTCCCGTAATTTAAGTGATGTAGTTTCAGGCAGGGTGCTTCCGCCTATAAGTTCCGGACAAACCTCTTTTACCTCTATGTACTACCATAATGCCTCTAGCATTCGAGGTAAAGCTAAATTATTCTTACTTGGCGTGCTGGACAATGATTACGATGTGATCATTATCTCGGAAACATGGCTTACTAAAAGTTTCAATTCGGCGGAGTATTTTCCACCTAACTACGTCGTTCACAGGAACGATCGACATGATTTTTGTACCAGCCTGAAGGGGGGAGGTGTGTTGATCGCTGTTAAATGTTCGATTTCTAACGAGCTCATTGCATGCCATCCAACTTATGATGTTATTGCTGTACGTATTAATGTAGCCAGTGCCTCCATTCTCGTCGTTGCTGCATATGTTCCCTGCGGATCTACTCTGGAATATTATCTTGGAATTATTAATTTTATCGATTCTGCTGTTGCACCACTGGTTCGAGTTGGTGAACAACTAATTGTTACTGGTGACTTCAATCTTCCTGATATTACATGGATTGATGTTGATGGAGTTTTCATGGCCTCTTCCATCGACCAAAAAGGACTAGCAGTCACTGATTATTTTGCTAGCACAGCATTGATGCAGGTGAACCGAATAAGCAATAGTCGAGGGAAATTCCTCGATTTGGTTTTCTCAACTGACCTTATGTATTTGGAGCTCTCGTCTTGTGAGGACTTCACTGGCTGTACGAGCGTATATCATACTCCAATTATGATATACATTTTTCAAGAGAATTGTAATACTATGTGCACTTCTAGTGATTCTTTTCATTTCGATTTTAGACATGCTGACTACGTTTCTTTAAACAAATTTCTTGTCGATTCTGACTGGTTATTTCTAGAACGAGGAGGAGACTTAAACGATTGTGTTTTTTTGTTCAACGAGCTTCTCAAGTCTGGTATTGAAAGATGTGTTCCATTAGTGAGAAACGAACCTCGGTATCGGGAGCCATGGTATAACAAACAGCTAATTCGTGTTGAAAAACGCCGGAATAAGTTACATACCTTATATAAGTTACACGGTGTTAAGTTTTATCCTAGTTTCAATACTGCTCGTAGGGAGTTTAAAACGTTAAACTGGTTTCTTTACAATAACTACATTTTGCAAATCGAAGAAGAATTAACTTCCCATCCTAAGAAATTCTGGAATTTCATAAATGGTAAAAAGAAGGTTGCTGGGTTTCCTACCCCAATGACTTTTCAGAACTCTTTCGCCAGTCAGCCATCTGATATATCCAATTTGTTTGCCAATTTTTTCGAGTCTGTCTATGAAGAGCCAGTGGTATCATGTAACAAGCATTTAACCCACCGCGGTCGTTCTGATTTTATCTTTTTAAAATTTACGGAAGCAGAAGTCTATGATGGATTATCTCAACTTGAAGTTGATAAGGGGGCAGGACAGGATGGCTTTCCACCAATCCTTATTAAGAATTGTGCAATGAGTCTAGCCGCTCCACTGACTATTATCTTTAATGATAGCCTACGTACTGGGATTTTTCCCGATCTCTGGAAATTATCTTTCATCCGTCCGATTTTCAAATCTGGCAAAAGAAGTGAAGTTAGCAACTATCGCGGAATCGCTATCCTTTCTGCTATACCAAAACTATTCGAATCCTTGGTACAGAAATTTTTGTTTTTTCATGTAAAAAGGTTTATTTCTCCGGCTCAACACGGATTTTATCCAGGTAGGTCTACGGTGACTAATCTAGCCTCTTTTTGTGGGCATTTATATAGTAGACTGGAACATAGGCAACAAGTAGATGTAGTATACACCGATTTTTCAAAGGCGTTCGATAAAATTGACCATTCGATTCTTATCGATAAGCTGGATAAACTAGATTGCCAGTTCATCCCTATTAAGTGGTTGCGATCATACCTTTCTGATCGTTACCAATTTGTTAAGATTAATGATTTTAGCTCTCGGTCATTTCGTGTTACCTCAGGAGTTCCTCAAGGAAGTCACATTGGGCCGCTTTTATTTTCGTTATTTATAAATGATGTTGTTGAGTGTTTTGAATTTGCACATTGTCTGCTTTACGCCGATGATATGAAAATATTTGCCCCAATTAATGAGGTTGGTGATTGTGTGAAATTACAAGGTGACTTGAATAACTTTTGCAGTTGGTCGTTCAATAATAAATTGTTGCTGAATGTGGGTAAATGCAGGATTTTATCATTCACTCGGATGCGTTCACCAATATTCCAGCAATATTTTTTGTATAATATTGCTGTTGATAGAGTTGAGCTCATGTCCGACTTAGGCATAACCTTTTCTTGTGACCTAACTTTTACTACACACATTGATTGTATTATTACAAAAGCTTACATTATGCTAGGTTTCATTAAGCGCAATTGTAAGGACTTTTGCGATCCGCTCACACTGAAAACTCTGTATATATCCTTTGTTCGTTCAGTTCTAGAATACGCTTCTCAGATCTGGTCCCCATTTTATAGGTGCCATTCAGATAGGATTGAGAGTGTTCAGAAGCAATTTGTTTTATATGCCCTTCGTGGATTACCCACTGACAGAGTGCATCAATATATTCTCCCACCTTATAATGATCGTTGTAGTTTATTAAAACTACAACGTTTGGATCACCGACGAGACGTTGCATCTGCCATCTTCGTTCACGATGTTCTGACTTCCCGAATAGATTGTGACGAATTAGTTGCTCGTTTCAATATCTACGCTCCCATACGCTGTTTGCGCGGTCGTCGTTTGCTACATATTGATCCGGTGTCTACGAATTTTGCACTTTCGGAACCAGTCTTGAGAATGTCGCGGCTTTTTAATTCAGTTTACGATGTTTTCGATTTTAACATGACAAGAAATTCGTTTAAAAATGAGTTGTTTAAATTTCTGTCTAGTAATTGTTAAATTTTGTCTCTTTTCTCTTTTTTTTTGTTTTTTTTTTGTTTCTGTATGTTTACTTGCCGATTGTATATATATTTACTGTAGGTAATAATAAATAAATAAATAAATAAATAATAGAAACAATTCGAATTTACGAGTCAAATTTGCTTGTTGTTACCGCTGTAAGTTAAAAAACAAAATGAATTTTTGGAATACGGCGAAGTAGAAAGGAACTTGGCCACTCCGTGACTTATTATGCTGAAATTCTATATATACGATGGAAATGGGATTCTAAAATGAAGTTCTATAATATGGCCAAGTAGGATGAAACTTGACTATTTCTTAACCGATTTAAGTGAAAATTGACAAGTGCGTTGAAAATGGGATTCTAAAATTATTTTCAGATTAAATTCTGTGATATGACCAAATAGGATGGAACTTGTCTGTTTCTTACCCGATTTTAGTGAGCCTAGTTCAATCCTACCTGGCCATATTCCAGAACTTCATTTAAAAATTATTTTAGAATCCCATTTCCAACGCACATGTCAAATTTCTCTAAAATCCGTTGAATTATCATAATCGGTTAGGTTAAGAAATAACCAAGTTCCTTCCTAATTGGTCATACCCTAGAACTAACCAAAATTAAATTTAGATTAATTGTATTTCATCCTCCGAATTTTAATCTTAAAATAAGTCCTTAAATCATACACTTATAAATTAATTTACAATTTTTATTGTAAATTAAGTAGGAACAAAATTAGGATAAAATGAATTTATCAAAATTACTGAAACAAAATTACTGGTCAACTCGAGTTGTTTCGAAAATTTGCGAGCGAAAGCAATTAAACTGCAGCTCGCAAGCAAACAAAACCAAACAAGCAAACGAAACGACCAAACGAAAACGAAAAAAATATGAAAACGAGCAAAAGCGAACAAACACAAAATATTTCACGTCATTTTTCGAAACGCTCGATTTCGCTCGTTCCATCCTCTGATACAAAGCGCACACTTCCCCTAGATTTTCCGGAAAAGTGATATATTTTGGTAAGGACGGATCTGATACAATGTGAAAATGTCAATTTCAGGTGTGGTAACCTCTTAGGAAAATCGAAAGTAAACCGATGAAAATTTGTATATGTGGTTAAATTACGCGTAACAACTTTTGAATACAAAGCGCACACTTCCCCTAGATTTTCCGGAAAAGTGATATATTTTGGTAAGGGCGGATCTGATACAATGTGAAAATGTCAATTTCAGGTGTGGTAACCTCTTAGGAAAATCGAAAGTAAACCGATGAAAATTTGTATATGTGGTTAAATTACGCGTAACAACTTTTGAATACTAAGCGCACACTTCCCCTAGATTTTCCAGAAAAGTGATATATTTTGGTAGGGACGGATCTGAAAGGACGGATCTGAACCAATATGAATAGTTAATGGTTAAATTTCAACTAACACCGTTCGATAACTAAACCTTGTTTTCAGCTACATTATTATTATTATAAATTAAAACTAAGTATAATAATAAAATAAACAGATACAAGAGACTTTTAAGTTTTGAATTTCAATGAAACATACTAACGCCCCTTTAGACAAAATTCTGTGTTTTACCAGAGAAAATATTTAAAATTAATTATTAATTATACAAAATATATTAATATTAAATATTATATATGTGCATACCAACATATGTACATATATGTCGGTACAAATTAAATAATTTTAATTGCTTTTTTATGTCTTTTAATGATTGTGGAAAATTTACGAAATAGGTAGTTCTTTTTATTTGTTTCTAAACTCATTTTAAGTTATTGAGATGAATTATTTTATTATTTTCTCAAATAAATCCGCCGAAATGTTGTTATTTACGAAATTATAATATTATCACCAATACTAATAAATAATTTTAGGATCTAGAACAAACTTCACGTGATTATATAGTCGTGTGAAGTTTTTCCTAAACTTGTCCTAACTTGTTGTTTTTGCTTTTTAGGAAAGTTTAGGACAAACTTCACGCGAATACAATTTTAATATGATGAAGGCAAATGATGGATGACGAAAACTTATTAAGCATTATTAAATCAAATATAATTCGAGAGAAAAATTACCAAATTTATTAGCAATTGCTTCCGAATCAGACAACTTACAGTATTGAAATAGTAGTCAATATTTTATCAATAGTTAGACTAGAAATATTGTCTAAAACTTCGTTAACAACCGACCAAGTCTTTTTTACTATCACAGCCACAATAATAATAAATGTTTATCAGAAACAACACCAATATCAACCTTCCTGCAGGGTTTCACAAAGCAGTTACGGAGCTTCAAATTCTCTGGATGTTTATTTAATTGCCGACCAATTTGTTTCTTTTTATTTATTAAACTTAGTAATCTATCTGAAATCCAGGGTTTAAATTTTACCGGAGCAAGCGTCAGCCACATCATTGAACAGTACACTGAAATTAGCAAGAATTAAATCTGGATTACTAGAGGCAAGCAATTGAGACAAGTCATGTGATGTAATTTTTGTAGTGAATTGATTTAAATCAAATTTATTATGTATAAACAAAGCGTTTACAACATCAAGTTTCAGTAATTGGTGGTCTGAGATACGGAGGTCGTTAAGGGAAGCATCTAGATTGCAAAAATTATCAACACGAGCAAAACAATAATCAATACATGTGAAAGTATTAATGGTGATCCTACACAAATACCGCCAGACCTATAATTATTATTACAACATCCTACACTGATGTAATTTGGAATATTATAAAATTTTAATTCATGGTCATATATCCATGTTTCAGTTAAAAAATGTTTAGCGGGAACCTGATAAAAATAATTTAAGTTAGCCATAAGTTAGTCAACATTTTTGCGCATACTATTCTGATGAAAAACGGAAAAATTAAAAATGTTGGAATTAGTCTCATAATTATCGAAAATATTAGTATGTAAAGATTAAGAGGAATTATTAACTTGAACACTAAATGCGTACGTAACCTTGAGTTCTTGAAATAAATCAGTCATACAAATACAAAAACAAAAACTTAATTGTTAATGAACTCATGGTCACGAACCGAATCAATTAAATGTTTTGCACCCTGTTCATCTTTCTTTACCCAAATATGACCATTGCTGCACCTCACGCTATGACACGATTTAGATTTCTTAAATTTCCAAGCTTTCGTGAAAATTTTTCGTTTAACCGCACACGAGCTGTTGTTGTTTGTTGATATTAATTAAATTACCCGGCGATGCACCAAGTAAGGCAGTGGATAAATCCTTTTTATGTTTTAAGCACTCATAACGGTTTCTTTGATTTGTTTCCGGACAAACTTAACATGAATTATATTTGCAGGATTAATTACTGAAGTTGATTTATTGATTTTATAGATGGTATCGATGTAAGCTTCCAACACTTTAACGTTTAAACATATGCTCAGCATATTTATCACTGAGGGTAGTAATAGTAACTCATTTTGCTTGACCTAGGGTAATCCAATAATGTCAATACTGTTATTGAAATGGTTATCAAGTTTTTTTTCAGTGCAATAATGCACCTGTACACAATTAAAATCATTGTCATAAGGGAGAGCTCCGATTTAACCTACGACGAAAGAAACATAAAAGTGGAATCCTAATAACAATCCAGCAAGAGATTGGGAAAGGTTTGGGTGACAAATTTGTATACCACTGTAGAAATGTCATAGAGAGATAACAGAAATGGACCATGGAAATAGAAAATACGGGTGGTTAAATCATTATTTCATTAGCCAAAAATCATTTTAAATTTTTTTCTTATTGTCTTAAATACTATTATTCACAGAAAGAATGCACAAATAATTTAAACAAAACTAAATTTAATTTTTCTTTATTTCTTAATTAAAATTTAAAAAAATGATATATATTTTGAAGTAGATACTTTAGCCTAACTAATACAAATTAAACAAATTAACCCGATTTTACTCCCGAAGCAATTTTATTTACGAAATAAAAAACTTTGGCTAAAAAGACCAAAGCATTGAAATCCTGTCAAAAATGAGCAAAAATTTGGTTGGTCCGAAACCACTCTTTTCTTGCCGTTTTGAAAGTTCCCGAGTCTGAAAAAGCAAAAAAAAAATGTCCATGGTATCTCAAAAACGACTGGTCCGATTTTGATTTTTTGTCGCCAATCAGTTTCTATCATCAAGGCGGAGCTTTCAAAAAGCTTTTGGAACCTGTAGGTCAAGAGAATCGGATACCTGACATACTAGTTGGTCCAATATACCTGGTTATATAAATATTTACAAATATTTATATATAAATTTAGTGTTGACCATTGAGTTTGGGGATGTGTTGAAGGTTGAATTACAGGACAATTTTCGGGTTGAGTTGGAGTTGAATTAGTATATTGTGAACAGTTGAACAATTTTTAATATATACTGGTTTGAGGATTGAGTTTAGCGTAGAGTTTGTGGTTGAGCTGAGTTCTAGTCGCGGGTTGAACAGAGGTTGAGTTGGGGTTGGATTAGGGTTTAGTGAGTAGTTGAGCAATATTAATATATAAAAGTGAGTGTTTTATGTATGAACACTGTGCAGTACTATCTATAGGGTTCAAATTCAACCTGTAGCAAATTATTTGTATGGCCATTAGGATTCATTTCTTAACGGATTTTAGTGAAATTTTACATCCACGATGGAAATGGGATTATAAAATGATGCTTGGTTTAAGTTCTGGAATATGGCCAAGTATGATGGAACTTACTTATTTCTCAACCGACTATTTTGAAATTCGACATGTGCGTTGAAAATGGGATTCTGCTTATAAAAAAAACAAAAAAATACTTTTATCTTTCATTCTTTTACAACATGTTCTAACTTTAAATTATTCTGGTATATTCCAGATTGATAAATATTTTTAAGAAGAGGAGCAATTGTTAAGAGTTTGAAATTCAGCTTCGATCTGCAAGCATGTGAAAATAAATCATCTTTCAGCACAGCTCATTAGGCTATAGCGACTGAACTGCTAATGTATTACACTGATTTTTTCCTATATATAGGAATCAACCGTGCACTTGTTGTATTAGCGAATTTTACAATCAAAATGTAAAATTCACTAATACTACAAGTGTACGGTTGATTCCTATACATATAGGAAAAAATCAGTGTAATAAATTAGCAGTTCAGTCACTATAGCCTGATGAGATGTACTAAAAGATGATTTATTTTTCACATTCTCGCAGATCGAAACTGAATTGCAAACTCTTAACAATTTATCCTCTTCTTAAAAAAACTTTTAATACAAATTTATTGATATTTTGAAAGACACATAAAAATTTTTTCTGCAAAAAATGAAAACTTAGTAAGTGCTGGTAAATTTGAAGTCACAAAAAGGGTTAATGCTGGTGAGGAATATTTCAATATGGTTTTTGTATTGTTGTTTGATGAGGTTTCTGTAAATCATGCAGCTGTTGAGGTTCTTCAAGACAGCGTTAATATCTATTTAAATTGCTAAACGATCAAGATTATCTCAGTAATAATTTTCAAGTTCGCTTAGAAATTTCTCACCAATCTTTCGCTTTAAACGTTGGGTTATGTTATCGGAGTATTTACTGTCACAGCGGTTAGTTTGGCCATGTTTTAAAAAATATACTGTGTGGCGGACACGCACTGGAGACTTAAAACTATTATAACGGTAGCGTAGAGTCGGAACTAGACGTATCATTTTACAATCTCCTTCCATCGCAAATTTTGAACTTCATCATAAACGGTTAAAGAGTGGGCAAGTTCCATCCTATTTGGCCATATCCCAGAATTTTATCTAAAAATAACTTTAGAATCCCACTTCCACTGTACCTATCGAATTTCATCGTAATCGGCTGAGATATTGGCGAGTTCCATCGTACTTGGCCATATTCCAAAACTTCATCCGAATTGGTTCATAAATGGGCATGTTCCATCATAATTGGCCATATTCCAGAAATTTATATAAAAAATATTTTAGAATCCAATTTTCATCGCGGATGTCAAATTTCACTAAAATCTATTATGAAATAGATAAGTTTATCCTAATTGGCCTTACATATAATTAGCTAAAGGTTCAACTTGAAGTGGAAAACCTGTGTATGTGTAAGATTTTTTTTTAAAAAAAATCCACACGTCTTGACTGATTTGAACCAAACTTTACAGAAATATTGTTTTTGGAGGTTGATTCGAAGATTGACTTAAGGTCAATTAGGGATTGATTTGGGAGTTGAATCTAGACTGAAGTTCTGATCACCTCATGAGGTTTCAGCCCTTTATATATTTATATTAATTTTTTTAATTATTCGTGGTTTTGGCAAGGAAATGTGAAAATAAAATTTTTGAATTACATGCAGGTTCTTTCAAATAATGATTGTGCCTTATAGTGGAAGATGGAATCAAGATTTGCGAGTATCTTAGGTTTTGAAAATTCAGTTTAAAAAATATATAATACTAACTGAGTTACCCGGCGTTGCACGGGAGGTATATAATTCAAATACCTTGATTGTTATGCAAGAATTCTCTCTTTACATCGCTGTAATTGAAAGCATGAGTTGTATTTTCGAATATTTTGTAGAAAATGTCTGGATAACTCAGTAGTTCCGGAGACGTAAGCTAGAAGAGGTTCAGGTGGATCATCCAGAGAAGGCAAATTCACTTTTCCGTTTGAACAACACATTCCAGGCGATTCAATGTGAAACTTTAAAGCATGACAATACAAACAAATGTTTTCCATTTGCCGAATTGAAACATTGTAATCATAGTCTTTCTCGTAATTGAATGCTGCTAACTTTAAATCACCTCTAAAAGTTTCTATTAATCGTCCATATCGTAACCGATCGACTTCCAGCCGAGCCTCACGATGTTCAATGGTTTCAGTAGCTCTAGAAGAAGACATCCTGCTTCGATCATTTTCAAGTCGTGCTTCACGCTGTTCAGTTGTTTCATCAGCTCTTGAAGAAGACATCCTGCTTCGAACGTTTGTAAGTCGTGTTTCGCGCTGTTCAGTTGTTTCTTCAGCTCTAGAAGAAGACATCCTGCTTCGATCATTTTCAAGTCGTGCTTCACGCTGTTCGCATGATTCAGCCACCCTTGCGGCTCTAATCTTCTTAAAATTTGCAGTTACCTGCCCAATTGATCTTTTTTTCGGTGGCATTTTTAAGCAAACATGAAACGTGTAGCTAATTAATCAGGAATGACGGGCATTCAAAACAGAAATTAGTATTAATTTATCAAAACGATTTTAATGTTCCCTTCGATACGTTTCACCGCGAACTGTGTTTGAAAATGTCTTTACGGAATTTTTTTAATCAAAATCAAATGTTATCTACAATCAAAAAGTAATCATAGATTAACACGTTTATAAACTGAAAACTTAAATCTAATAAGAATGTATATTCACTTGAAATAATATTTAATACCTGGAAAATAATCACCAACAATTATTTTATTGCAATATAGCTAACTAATCGAGAACAACGGCATCCGAAACACAAATTAATATTAATTTATTCAAAACGACTAAAACTACGTCCACTTCGATACGTTTTACCGCGAACTGTGGTTGAAAATGACATTTCGAAAAACAAAAGAAGTTTTTTCAAACTAAGGCAATTTTACACGTACAATAATTTGAATCCAAGGATGTTTCTTGTATAAGATGCTATTTTCAAATTTAAAACGCTAGTACCTACTTTTCAAAGTAAATCAGTTTATACGTACAATATTTTTTAGTACCTTTCCTAGAATTGATTTTATGAAACAATCATTGATTATTTAAGTAATAAACTAAATAAAGTAATAAACTATTGGCGTTTAGTATGAAACTACTATTTTCATTAAAAGCCGCCGGTTGCAATAGTGGATTAAAATAGAATGTTAATTATTTCTGAAGTTATGTGGAAATTAGAACTCGCTGACTATGGTACATTTCAAAACAGGATATGATAAATAGGATATCATTAAACAGTATATGTCAAACCAGTAAAAATGGATTATTAGTATGGATAATATAAGTGTTCATAGATTTGTCTTCAGTTAAAGTGATGAAAGATTGTCTTAAATTTAAATTAATAAAATTAATTTGAATAATTAAATCAATTATAGTAGAGGTATGATTTGTGTATAACAATCGCACGCTAGATATCCTTTTAGGTGTATAAATTTGCGGCTAAGGTGCTATTTCGGAGCATGTCACTAATTTCATATAACCCCTTTCCTAAAGTCATTCCCGTCAAAAAATCTTAAAAAAATTGAAATTTGAGGAAACATTTGTACCACAGCCCCTAGACCCCGGGTCCAGCCCCTTCAAAAGTATCGCGGGCTTGGTCCGGACATGCAACATATACATGGTAAACATTTCATGACGATCGGTAAAGCGGCTAAGGCGTTATTTCAGAACAATCAAATAATTGTATCTTTACATGTAAAAATGAATTTTTGATCCAGGGGCGGACCCCCCGAATTCGAACATGTCTCTTATTTCATATAACCCCTTTCCAAATCTCATTCTCGTAAAAAAATTTAAATTTTTGAAAAAATTTGTACCATGGCCCCTAGACCCCGGGGTCCAGCCCCTTTCACAATATCGTAAGATTGGTCCTGAACATGCAACATTTGCATGGTAAACATTTCATGGCGATCGGTTGAGAGACTGAGAAGTAATTTTGAAATAATCAAATATTTGTGTAAAAATTAATTTTTGATCCAGGGCTGGGCCCCTCGGATTCGAACATGTCAGTAATTTCATATAACCAGCCCATAAGCTCATTTTCGTGGAAAAATTTAAAGAAAATTAAAATTTTCGAAAAAAATTGTACCGCAGCCCCTAGACCCCGGGGTCCAGCCCCTTCCAAAATATCGTAAGGTTGGTTCTGGATATGCAACTTGTACATGGTAAAAATTTCATGGCGATCGGTTGAGCGGCTGAGACGCCCATTCGGAACAAACAAACAAACAAACAAACAGGAATTCATTTTTATATTTATATAGATAGATAGATATAGATTCACAAACTGTAGATAAAATAAATCTGTAACAATGATGACTGTGTTGTATTTGTATATTAACCACGTGTGACTGCCACTTAATCACATTAAATACTCGTTAACTTGTATAATTACGCTTTATGATAAGCGTAATACTTTTTATCAAATTAGTTATCTACAAATCAAAACAAGAATAGTCTATTTAAGTAATTAATTCGAAAAGCATTTTAATAAATTGACCAATTGAAAATTTGATGGTGTTCAGTGCCATTTAAAATTGATTTAGCATTTTCCTTCCAATTACTATACATTGCCGTAATAACATTTAAAACGTTTGTTTCTTGTTTTGTTTAGTTTTTTACTATTTTCTATAGAATCACATTCATTTATCCAATTCCAATAAAGTGAATAGAAAAAGATAAAAAATTTTCAAAAAAAAAAAAAATCCAATCTGAAACTGTATGCACATATGTATGTATGTACAAGAAATACATACATACATACATTAAAAAGAAAATTCTAGTCGTCTTGATATATTTTCATTTTTTTTTTATATTGGAACTTTATTTTTGTGTTGAGTAGACATAATGTCTGGACTTTGCTCATAAATCTACTCAGCCTCTTTTATTCTACATATTCATAGTTTTTTAAGAACTAAAAAGAAATATATGTTTTTTGTACGTACGTATGTATAAATAAACAAGTCTTACAAAAATCTCATTCCACAATTGAAACATTCTTCGATTCATTTTTTTTTTTTCTTATACAAGATCACAGATCTATAAATTATTTTGTACTTTTTTGTGTGCTCTCCTAAAAAGAAAAAAAAAGTCTTGTGTTTTATTTTAAAATAAATTGAATGAATTGAATTCAATGATTATAATATATTTTTATCTAGATTTTTTTTTTGTTTTAAACAAAATAGTTTGTAGAAAATCAGATAATTTACTTATCTTGTTAGTAGAGCTGATAAACTAGAAGATTAATTATAATAAAAACCTTATGTTAAATGTAAGATAAATTACAGTTGTTTAAATCCAGTGTAAGATTCGTTATTTTTTTTAATTTTCACGAAATGTAATGTTTAGTATATTTGTTAACATTACATATATGATTTGAAACTCGATTGAAATTTAATGTAATCTGAAAGACAGAATACTATTTGCCGAACAAAATAATAAATACGCTGTCATTCTAACTACGGGGAATAACAAACCATGCAATCATTTTTATTCCAATTTTACTTTATATATCTGAATACAATTTCTCTAAAACTTTTACAGAATTCACACATCTAATCTCAACCGGCAGCTGATTCCATAAAACACAACTTTTGAATATTAGCGATTGACAAACATCTTTTTTAATTTTGTGGTAATAATAAACAACGAGTACGCTCGGATCTACTCCTTTAGATCTTTTCAAAATGATTGGCGGGTTCTTTAAAGTTTAATGGAGTATGTATATAGTTCAATCTTTGCCGCTATTTCCGTAGCAGCACCGCCGCAGATGGGTATTGTCAGACCTTATTATTATTGTATACTTATAATTAATGCCATTAAAAACAAATTTGTTAAATAGGAAACACATAAATTAATTAACATTATTTAAATAAGATTAAATAAGTAACCCATTAACAATCTACTTTCATTTGAAATAATTATAAAACAAAACATAACCAAAAAATATAAATTTGATCTAAAGTTTTGTGCTTCGAGAGTAGGAACAGGCAATAAATAAATAGCATTTCAATACTAAATATTTTAAAGCTATGAGAAATACTTAAGAATTTCCAAGTTCTGTCGCACAAGGTCAAAAATTTTCAGATTATTACATACATTTTAAGTTTATTTAATGGAAGTTTAACGGAAGGAAGTATTGGGTTTTTAAAAAAGTGTTTTGAAGATCAATTTGCCCACTACTACTAGAAAAAAACGAAACTAGACATAGTTTGTGTCATCCTATTATTTGTAATAATAACTGGAGTTTCTGTTGCAGTATTTTTATTTTCTACGGAGATTGCTGGGAGTTCGACAAATTTCGGTTCTGTAACAGGCATAACACCATCATTAGAAATAGGCAACGCTTCGTCATTTTAATTTACCCAAAATATTAGATAACAATATTTAGTATTGCAATCTTTTCTAAATTTTATATATTAATACAAACTATCTCCGACCAAAACAGTTGAGTTGATCCAATTATTCCGCTGCAATATCGTTCGTCTCTTCTGTTTAATTTGTTATTTATCGGTATGTCAAATTTCCGTCACTAAAATTGACATTTCTATGTTATTTTACTATTTGCAATTAAAACTCAGTCGGACTTACCTAAACTGCAGATTTGGTAATCATCGTCTGCAAAGTGAGCGCTACAAATTTCAGATCATTTAGTTGGTGTCTTCCCTGTTCTTAATTTTGTGATCCATTGGTTTTTATAATTTGCGTTGCCTTATTATTATTATTATTGTTAAAGGGCCATGTGAGCGTTCAGCCACTTCGCATTGCCACTAAAAATCTTTTGTGCTTAGACCCTGCTTAATTATCAGTCCATTCAATATACATGCTCTTAATGAACTTGAAAATACTGTCGACCGGTATGCGATACATACGATACATAGCTGGGCTCATTGCCCTCCATCCTGGATGTTTACTTCAGCATGCACTTCTGCTAGAAAGACGGTAGCATTGGTAACCAAAGACTTCTAGAGGGCAGTCCCACTCCCGTATATTCTTAGTCCTACCCGGCTTTTGTTTTGAATTTACTCGTACGAGTTGCCTATAGGTAAATCGCCTATAGGTCACCCAGCTTTACTACAGAAAGACTAAATAAAACTTGCTCCATCGACATATGCTATTCCATCTTAGATTAGGGTTTTATTAAGGATTTCTCCTTTAGTCTCAGTTACCAGTGGTTATCAGTAGGAGGCAGCACGTATACTTGCGAACTGTGACAAGGTCACCCATTACAAAATTGTACTTGAGCCATCACGCAACAGCCAATAAGAAAAGTGTGGGATCACTAATGGTTTAGCTAAACATAATCTTATTTTTTCCCAATAAATTCTTTTTTGTTGGCTTAAGCCATACAAGTTTGAATTTATTTTTCGACACACGTCAATGACGTGTTCGTCCCATGTAAATTTACTGGTCATACGCAATCTCAGAATACAAACTGTATCTATCAAATCTAATTTATCATTATTAACTGTTGAAGGTTTCGATAATTGGTCTTCTAGTTTTACAAGTTGAGTTCTATTAATCCGAAAAACTGTAGAATAATTTAAATTTTTGAAAAAGTAACTGATGATCAATAGAGTCAACAGCCTTAGAAAATTCGAGAAGAACTGTTACATCAAACGAATTAGACTGATTGAGTATCACAGGTAAATATCATCTACAACATTAGCTAACGCAGAAGTTGTACTGTGATATTTACGGATCAATATGTGGCGTGATTTGGTCCTTCAAAATAATTTCAAAATTTGTTGATATTACAGGAGTGGACCCGTAATCATGTACAGAGTTACCTTTTCTTCCTATAACTCTCGGAACTACTATAGCCATGTTCCAGCCTATAGGGCAGTATTAACATGTAAATAAAGTCACATAAGGTAAGATATACGGAAGGAGTATGTTTAAATATTTAAGATTTATTACATCATGTCCGGCCGCATTTGATTTAATTCGAGCAATCAATATCAATATATTATATAACACTTAACAACACTACTTGTTGGTATAGTAGCAAAATGAATATTGTATCACTTCTGGCTTTGTTATCTATGCCTATTGCTCTTAGGTTATTCCAAAGACGTTTCATTGTCACTTTATGATTGTCAAAGAAATATTTTTGTTAATACTCTCGAGCTAAGTTAGTTACTTGAGCAACCTGATTCTCTGAAAAATAATAAAATGTGTAAATAGGAAAAAGTGTAATGTTTTATACATCTAAAGTTTACACTTAAATTTATGCTATTTGACTAAAATCGCATTTTGTAAAAATATCATATTCAGCTGTAAACTTTGTCACCACACGTATTAAATCCGATTTTAGCTCTGTTTTTTGATTTGCTTGCCATAGCTGCCAGCCGTCATTTTTCTGTACCTATATTTAAATTTGACGCACTATTTATTGGGACGCCTAAGCTAGATCAACTGAAAATATAATTTTCAAAATTTTCTGTGACATTTTTGTATGTTTTGAATGTAATTCATTCACAATAAAGTAAACAAGTGTTGATGAATAACTTGTTTTTTACTACGAAACAGTTAGCATTTAAAATGGTTTAAGCAAGCAGCATCAGTTGACTCTTTGAGGATGCTAATATATAAAACCAGTTGTCAATAAAATATTTGGTAATTTTTAAAGAGATAAACTCAGATAATATAACAGCATATTCCTTTAGATGTGCTTGTGAAAAGGTTACACAAATACACAAATTTGTATAGTAGATGACAGAAAAGCCGCAGTTTTTTATTCGCTCTCGATAGCTGCTATCGAGAGGCGTCATATGAAATGTGGCTTCAGATAGCGCTCCTTATAAATAGGAGCCAAATTTGTTTTTTTATGGAATTTACACTAAATAATTGAATTAAAAATGATAATTTGATGTTAAATAAATTTAGTGTACCGCACTATATAAATGAAACACTACGATAAAAAGGACGCACGAGTCGTTGACTGAATCATAACCGCCATATTTTTATTTAAAACTAGGGGGTACAGCCCGTCCTAGGACGGACACAATTTATATATACTGGTGATGTATAAAATAGCTCGAGATTTTAGGCTTTTGAGGATTATTGTACCTTAAATAGACCTAAAACCAAAGAGTAAGGGCTTTTAGGGATGATTTTACATGTGTTGGGGCATCCTATTCAAAGACCCCTACAGACCGATAAACAGCGGGAGCTGTGATTTTCTTCAAAAAAAAGATCCGGGATAGGCTGTGTCGTCTACACGGCCATAGGTGTTATGCGTGATAACGTTTATAAGGTGTTGAGATTAATTATTTTAATTCAATATAAATTATAAGCCACAGTTTCTTTACGCACAAATAAATGGGGGATTCTCTCTCCACAATATTCTTAACTATATATTGTTAATCGCTATTTTGAAGATATCAATTTCATTTAAAATTTATGTAGAGGGTTATTATTTTAATTTAAAATAAATTATCTACCATAGTTTCTCTACTCACAAATTGACATTCAGAAAAGGCGTTCTCTCGCTACAGTGCTCACAAGCATTGTAAATCGTTATTTTGTAGATTTTAATTTTCTTTAAAATTTATGTGGAGATTAATTATTTTAATTTAAAATTAATTAACCACCACTGTCGCTTTACGGAAAAATTGACTTTAGAATTGCTCGGATCGAATGAGCCATTCTCTGGCTACGGTTCGGGTCGGATGAGCCATTCTCTGGTTCAAGCATTTAAATCGCGCGAAATCAGAGGTTCGTGGCCCGGCTTGCCTCGCCGGCTGATGGCGTCGTTGCGATAATATTATGCGTGAGGCATGAAGCGTAAGGACCAACCTAAGAAATTATACACTTAAATTAAAAGTAATGCTTACGTCAAAAAAATATAAATTGGAAAAACTAAACTAAAATGCCTTGGACTCAATCGAACCCCAGACCTCAGCTGCTTTTGTCGGCGTACGTTACTGCTAAGCCACGTTCAACCTAACAAAATTTATTTAACTTTCATAGTTAGATTGTTTCAAACATAGCATGCTATGAAGTTTATGATAGGAAAATAATGTTTACCAAACAATTCTCATGGCTTACTATAATTCATAATATAAAAGTTTTTAACTAACTTGTAATAGTGTTCGCATACATTTAGCGTGTTCGATTGGACTGAATTAACTGAAGTAGTAGCTGTATCTGAAGTAATTGAAGTGAAGAGACTGTTCGATTGACAACTCTTCACTTCAGTTAAAAATTGAGCAACTGAATTAACTGAAGAGATATTTTGCTTATGTATAGTTACTTCAGATGAGTTATTTGTTTGTCTTTTTTGAATTTCTTTGTTTTCGTTTGTTTTTATTCTCGCGTGTAGATTTAGAGGACTGTTTGGTTGGGAATTTGCGACCTAAAAAAATAATTTTTGATAATAAATTTCTAGAAATGAATAGAAAATTAAATTTTGAAACATTTTTTCTAACACAAGCCAAACAGAAATAAATTGTTTTATTTTTATTTTGACATTTAACTGAAGTGAAGAATACCAATCGAACAGTCACTTCACTTCAGTAACTCAATTAAGTGAAGAGTAACTCAATTAACTGAAGTGAAGAGTTGAACTCTTCAGTCCAATCGAATACGCCTATTTAGGCGCAAAAACAAACGCGTACCACGCATTTTCTTGTATAATTACTGTATTAACCATAAAGCGGATTATTTAATTTATAGTAAAATATTTGGTCATTACCTGAATACTACAAAAAAATAATAATAAAAAACAAAAATAAAATGGGTGAGATTCGAACCGAAGACCTCTCCGTTAGTCCAGTGCACGCCACAAACAATATAAAATCTCATCTTTAATTTGTTGTTTAATTTGTTTGTTTAATTGTTTAGGTAAAAAATCAAATAAAATATTTTATGTCAAAAAAGCTTAAAAATAGAGTAGAGTACAAAAATGTAAAAAAACAACAAGCGAGTTCACCCTCAACTCGCAAAAGATTTATGTGAAAACTTTTTCGTCTAAATATCTATTGAATCAATTCAAGCCATTTCGATAAGGCTCAAAAACCCCTCCAAAAAGAAGGATGTTGTTCGATCATTATTTAAACTAAGTTACATTTTTGGTTCAAAAAGTTATTAAGTTATAATTATATTTTGAATTTGGAATACGAACCTTACTGACATTAATTGAGCATGACCAAAGTACAGTTCTGTTAAGTTAATTACCTGAACCTGCCGTACTTATTTGATCCAACTGTCATGTACGCTTTAAAATATACCATTACTCATATACAGCAATCTTGTTCAAGATTACATAGTAGTAAATGGTCACGGCAAATTCGCTGAACAAAGTAAAATCGCATCGCTTTATCACTGATCAATTTAAAATAAATTAAATAGAGCGGTTCTATTTGGGCGCAATGTTGACCGTAAATCATTGCAATTAGAAACACAGTCGCGCGAAACTCCCCGTAGCCAAACTCACCAACAGCATGAACTTGAGCAATACTAATAAAATAAGAAAGCATACCGATTAAACAATTTTAAAATTATTATTTTATTAAGTATCAATGTACATAATGTGGTTTTTTTGAGAAACTAGTTAACTGCAAAAAGACCATTTTTGGGAAATTACATTTGAAACAAAATTGACTATAATTCCAATAATTTTGAATAATTTATTTATTTTGTTTGTATTATCAAATCTACAAGATGGCAGAAAAAAAATTACATAAACATATTTTGTGAAACCAGTTTTGCTATGCTGTAAAATGGAAATATATCACATATCCTGTTTTGATTTATCTGAATTTAAATTTAGATAAAGTCGATATCTGCAGATAGCTAGTTTTATTAACAAACAAGAGGCACTTTGTAAATATTTAAGTAAAGATAACTAGTAAAGATACCAAATTTTTGCATAAATTAACAAGTATGAATGAAAATCGAATAAACATAATTATTCTTATGTATCCATAATAATATTATTACCGACGTTGCTACATTTACAAGAATTACAAACGTATTTTATTAACAATATAAAACAAAATTTAAAAGTGGGGTTATGAAGAACATAATATTTTTTTAGATCACAAGAATTTTAATATAATATTTGCAACTTACGTTTTTTTTATTTCATAGCAAGTCGATAATTGAAGTTATTTATATTTAATAAAATGGAATAGTTTCAAAAAAACATTTTTTGTTTTATAGCAACTATATATAACTTATTATAACAAGTTCATTGAAAAAAAAAATTATGTAAATTTAACTAATATAGTAATAACTTCACTTATCTTTTTACTTAACAAAAATATTTATTTTTTTGAAGCAGTTATTCACTTTCAATAATACTTTTTGGGGAAATTAAGGAAAATTTGGAAAATTTGGCAAAGTTATCTGAAAATTTTCATAATTTTAGGATGATTTTCATTCATAACTCAAAATCGAGAAAAATGCAGGTAACTAGTTTCTCAAAAAAAACCACAGATATGTACATACAATTTTCACAGCTCCCTATTTCCATTTTAATTTTTTACACTACACAAGCATAATTTGTGGTCCTTTCGCTCGTATGTAATTTTCATTTTCAAAAACACTTGCTGCTGCTGCGGCCATATATAGCAGATATTTTTACAACAAAATAAATTTAAAGTAGGCGGTTCTTTTTAGATTTTTTTTTGTATTCGGCTCACGATGTTTTTGAAATGCCGGATGATGTTGTATATTGCATGTGTATGCGTAGATTTTGCATTGATTTTACGTTTTATTTTTATTTTTTTGTTCATGTCGATATTCACACATACCAGCAATATTTTTTGTTCGGCACTTTTGTTTCCTTAACCCGATTTCTATACAATTTTTTACTTACTCCTGCCGCTAAAGATGTTTTCACATCAAAAATCATCAAATTGACGGATTTGTAGATTATGGCAAAGCCAGAGAAACTGAAGTTGGTAAACTAATATGCAGTTTTATGATAGGAGGCTTATCAGCGAATTGGAAATATGTATTAAATTATTATCTTTCCCAAAATAGTATTTCAGCTCATATGTTATTTTTATTTATTCAAGAAAATTTGAGCAAATGTTATGAATTGTGTTAAAACTCTGCAACTTAGAAGTGAATTCATTTACCAAATGTTGCCCTAAACTCACAGCTAAGCAAATTTACCCAAACCATTTTGAGAAAATGAGAGTGAAACACACAGATTTTTAGAAGACGTGTTGTGGCATGTATTAGAACAGCGATTCAATTGAATAAAATATCACCTCATAATAAACAAGTTGCATGTTCGACACATAAGTTTAATGAGAAAATTGATAAACTCGAAAACAAAATATGAAAAAAATACATTTACATGTGCGCCTTTATTATGAATAAGCAGGTAGATACATTTCTAGAATTCATGGTAAATTATATTTCAAATACTGCGTTAGTAAACAAAACTACAGTTTATTGTTTATAGGTTTTAATTCATACGAGTTATTCAAATAGTTACTAAAACGAATTGAGTACATGTTAACGTCAAGATACAATCAAGATACAGTCGAAAATGTATTTGTCCAAATCAGAGCCGCTAACGGAAATAATCGCAACCCGTCCGTACATGAATTTAATTATAATATTGCAAAAATTACAACGGTTAAAATTGTATCACCATTTTCAAATATATCAAATTTCACGAATGACACAGACGAACTGCTTGAAACGATGAAAAATCTACCATATGAATCAAATGAAGAAGACAATATAAATTTCATTGAAATTTACCAGGTTGATGACATATCGGATATATCCAAAAATTGTTTTAATCTGGATGTACCTTTACAAGAAGCTTCAATGCGGTATTTTGTGGGCTACGTAGGATGCAAAATTTTGAGAAAAATTAAATGTTCCCGTTGCGAAAACGTCTTTATTAAAACTAATGAAATTTTAGAGGCTCTATCGGAATATTTGATCAGTAACAAACATTATATGGTGGTGAAAATAACTTCTGCAAACTTTAGGCACGGACTGATTATTATTTCAAAATTTCCAAAGAACAAATTTATTTATTTTCCAGAATGTTTTCGGAACGCGGAAAAATTAAAGATTTGAAGAAGAATATTGTCCAACTTTGTATTGTTAATACCAGCATTACCTGCAAAGATATGTATATCGAAAAAAATCCATGTCATGAGCATAATAAGGCAGGTTTAAATTTCATGATTTTAGTATTAATTAGGAAACATTGTACATGGTTAGCTGAAAACACATACAAAAAGCAGTGGTGGCAGAAGAAGTTTTGCCGATTTACCCGTTGAAAACGGAGTTAATTTGAAGAAATCACCTATCTCAATGACAGTCAAGTACAGTTAATACATTAATATTTTCTGAAAGTTGCGATTTATTTATGTTTTGTTTCTTCTATCAAATTTCAGTAAATATATTCCTATCTAAATACTCCTCGCATATCGAATAACTATTTCTAACTGATTTTATTTCAAAATTACAAACCGCTACAACACACAATTACCGTAAAAAAAAATCGTGAGCCTCATTCACATAAGCTCGCGGGGAAGTGAAACTTCTTTAGTCGCAGATGTTATTTATTTATTTGATTTTTTTTATGTCAAATTTCCAATTTATAAAATAATTACCTACTTAAGGGGGGCACCTCCAGACAACTGACAACTAGTTTTTCAATAATTTTTTACAAAAAATTGAGAGCATTTAATGCAATGAAACAAATTGCATAATAATATTGATGTTCAAATGAATACAAAAAAAATTTGTTCATTCATTCCGCTTTCCATGAACCTAAATGAAGCAAAAAAAAAAAAAAAGGAAAATTTGAAGACAAAAGAAAAAAAACACGTTTTTAAAACAATTCGTTAAAACCAAAATTTACACAATTTATACGAAATTTTAGGTTTGTGCAAAGACCGATAAGCTAAAAAATATGTATTCAAAATTTCAAGTTGATTGGTCCATTACTTTTTGAGTTACATTCCACGTCGCGCAAAAATACACGTTCAAGAAAAACTCGATTGAAGTTTTCGTTCTTGAAGAGAATGCATTGCTTCGCATCAATTCGGTGACTTCCTAAGGACCTTTAGGACTTTCCGTTGGTCTTAAAACTTGGGAAATTTCAGATACTAAATGAATTTTAAAGCAAAAAAAAAAATGAAAAAAAATTGATATCTGGAGGGGTTCCCCCCTTAAGTAGTAATATATTTTTTCTCTAAAATAGAATGTATGTAAATGCACTATGTAAGTAAAACAAAATGGAATAATCGATAATTGGCCATATTCCAGAACTTTACCTAAAGATCATTTTAGAATCCCATTTCTATCGTACATGCTTAATTTCATCAAAATCGTTAAAGAAATCCTTATCCTAATTGGCCATATTCTAGAATTTTATCAAAATTTCTATCGTGCATGCTGAATTTCATCAACATCGGATAAGAAATTGCCAAGTTCCTTCCTAATTGGTCATATTCCAGAACTTTATCTGAAAACCATTTTAGAATCCCATTTCCATTGTAATGAATTTTATCAAAGTCAGTTAATGTACCTACATAAGGACTGTATCGAAAAGAAAGTATCCACAAAAAAAAGCCATTTTAAACACAAAAAAAAAACAATTTTAAGTATTATAAAATGATGTTTTATCATAAAGCAGACTTCTAATTAGAAGATTTTATGTTTAAAACATTTGAGAAATTATTTTCTAAATACATGGCGAATTTTTAATTTGATGCTTTTACTTAGATTCTACACAGTAGTTTTATTAATTTGTCTGGTTGCTTTGGACTAACTTTTTGAACTTTGTTAAATTTTCTGCTAGTTTACCATTATTTTTCAAGTGACGCTTCGAAATTACCCAATATCTTTCAATTGGTCAAAGTTCTGGTGAATTTGGCGGAGTTTACTGTTTTTCCACAAAAGTGATGCAGTGGATTTTAACAAGCTCCAAATTTATAATGGGCAGTTGCACGGTTTTAACATACAATTTTTTTTTTCACTTTGTTTCGGAACTTTTTATTTCTTATATGTCTTCAAGTCACACGCCTTATTTTACCCGCTGGATCATTCCTATGGTAGTACCACCCACATAAATCTCTGACAGACATTGATTTGTTTTTGCGAATTTCACTCACAACTTTGGCTCTAATTTGGGATTGCTGGGACCTTGTTTACGACCGTTTTTTCGGAAATCCTTTACCGTACCATGTTCCCCAGACTTATTAATTAATATTCTCACTGCATTTTTACTTATATTTTCGCGCTTTGCTAAATTTCTAAACGAAACAACCTTTTCAATGCAAAATTTGAGCAAAATTCGTTTACGCACTTCTTCTTCAATTCGTGGCATTATTACTACTGGGTAACAAATTATAAAAATCAAACGCAATATTTACCTACAAAAAGCTATTCTATCTAACGGCACTTTTCCGTTACAATAGAATTAGAGCAAGGCGAAGAAAACTAAATTTTTGTGTGGCTACTTTCTTTTCGATACAGTCCTTACTAGTTTTGCTCGATACGTTCTCTCTTCATTTCTCGCACTTAAAGCTTGTTTCTTATTTCCCCTTTCGTGTAACCGATTTCCCTTTCGTAGAACCAACAATTTCAAACAGATACGTCGCCAAAGAAGTTTCACTTCAAAAATATTGTGCTTAGAAGGCTATGATTTTTTTCTTGTATGTATTTTGAAAAGGAAAAAATTTCCTTCGTGTACCTACATATATTCATTTCCTTATAAGTATGTAGGTTTATTAAATAAAATTGTTTGAATGGAATACAATTTCATTGCAATACAAAACATAAAATGTGTCAATTCCTTCTTTTTTAATTTTCTGTGAGGTACTTAAACGGAGTTGGCAGTTTTGTGTTTTGTTACATTTTTTGGGTCGGGTTTTTTGGTCGTTTGCTTTTTCTTTAGAAACCCCAGTATAAACGTTTTCAACGTTAAAAATTATAAAAACGTGCGAAATCCGAATTGACGAATACTGTTGCAATTGCAAGGCAAATAATTGTCATAAAATTATTTCTCGAACTTCAGTTTCTTTGAATATACCGTATGTTAAGTTTTTAAAATTTGTTTGAATTTGAATTTTGTCTTTTATAAATATTTTTTGAAACAGTCAATAAATAATTATAAAACTTGAAAAGTTAATTGTACAAAACTTCAAAATTAGACGACTATGTAAATACACATAACAACGGTATTTTCAATTTGATTTTATAACGAATTTCATCCAATAAATAACAAATCCTATTATTAGTGCAATTTTGTTTGTGTTTATGCCGTGATGCGTTTTGCTTTTTTATATACATACATATATACGTATATAATATTATACAGTGTACACAGCACACATTGATAAAAAAATTTGATGTTTTCGACGACGTTGATGATAATGTCAGTAAGTAGAAGTCTGGGTTCCTCGATTGAAGTATACATTTTTCTCAACAAATAGGCGCAATTATCAGTAAATTTGATGAAAACACGTCTTTATTCGTCTGGATATATTACGTCTGTGGTTCTACAGTCCCTAGTGATTATGCATTTTTTTTTCAATACAAAATTTTATGTTTTTCAATTCGTATTGAAACAATGAAATGCCGTTATGAAATAAAAATAACATAAAATGAATACGAACTTTGGTGATCATCGAACTCGTAATATTTTCCGTTCGAAATTTGACACCTTACTAAATTTTAAGAATCCATCAGTTTTCCGGGATTTTCTTATGTCAAAAAACAGTAGAACACCTTATTCTTATTTTTCTAATGCATTAGTGAATTTAATAGAAGAGTACCGCGTATTCAATAAATTTATAAAATCATGTACTTGATCCCTCCTGACGATCGCAAAAATATTATCGACACATCTTAGCCAAACTCTAGGTAAACGATTATTATGTAACAACTTTTTTTCCAAGTTGTACATAACCACATTACTCAAATAAGGGGCTAGTTTATAGAGTTAAACGGTATAGTTTTAGGATTTGATTGCTTTGGATACATTGAGATTCCAGCATGAAGAAACGAAACGCAGCATCTTGCTTATTTATTTTTTCATCAGCTATTATTTATTATTATAAGTGTGAATAGTATCTAAAGGGATTTCTTTCTTAGTTTACTGATAATAACTTATTATTCAGAATATAACATGGCTCCAAAATTAATCATTTGTATAAGGATTAAATTTGAATCAACTCTCCAGGATCAACAAGAAGTTAGTAAGCTTGTAGTTTAGAAATGGTGCTGTCTTGTGCTAACAATTTATCTAACTATCGGCTGCATATAATGGCTGCATACATGCTTGTAAAAATATTTAAATGAAAATTAAATAAAATAATAATAATAATAATAATAATAATAATAATAATAATAGAAAAAAAAAAAAAAAAAATATGTGGCTGAAACCGGATCGAGTTTCTAAGACTAACATTCCTTGCCTATTCCTCAGTTTTGTTATGTGTAAAGAGGGTGTACGGTGGACCCGGCGTATTCGGGAATCTTGCTAAGGCTTAGTCGTACATCCGTATCAATCAATCAAAATTTGTAATTTGTATGTACATAATGTATGTGTATTTCAGATGCGAACCTATCATATTCAAAAATACATAGACAAAAATTGTTAACGAAAAAATGATCAAAACCATTAATTGTTTATTTCATGAGCGAGCAGGATAGTTTTGATTAAAGTACTGGCGCAGATTATTTATTTAAATAATAAATAGCAAATATTTCCGCTCACCCAAACATATAGCAGTTTAAAATAAAAATAAAAATTATACAAATAAATCTAGGTTGATCAATTTGTTTCAATTTCAACTTAAAATCCTTTTTCCAAATAATCCCAAACGAAGGAAAATTCAGGTTTCCCTTCATTGAAGTTCAACGCTCTTCCTCCCATTCAATTTTTATTTGTGTTTTTTAAGCATTTTTTTTGTGCAGGATATTTAAACTTCTTGATTTAGATATATTGTTTTAGGGATATCTTAGGTTTTTTTTTATGTATCGTACGTTACTTCAAATAATCCGTTTTTGATGAATAGAAAATAAATAAATCAATATTAACATAGCTATTTAAAAAAAACGGTAAGATGAATGGAAATAAATAATTCGATTTAGGTATGAGCAATGGGTTTATGTTTCTGTTGATGACATAAATAGAAATAATGGCGGATCGGATTTATTTACGTACAAGATACAAAGGGGTGCGACTCCTCTTTTATTTATTTTTTAGCTTAAGTCACAGTAAGAAATAAAATTTAATTTTATATTTTCTTAGGGAATACATTCGCCAACAAATACAAAACCATTGAAAAGTGTTCGGATTTAATTTAAACCGAGAAATTATTTGACGGAAATTGGAATTTTTTGTCTACTGAGAAATGATTTGTATCCATTTTAAAAGATGCGCCCTATATAGATAAATAAATTTAGCTATTAATAAATAATAAACCATCTGTTGACTGATTTTATATATTTGTTTAAGTCATTCTGTAAAAATATTAATTAATAACTGATTAAATAATTCCTGTTTGGTATAACGTGTGATTTTGATTAAGGTGTTAACTTATCGAGCCTCACCCGCATATCTCATTTCCTAGAGAGACGAACAACTGCAGAAAGTTAATCTCTAAATAATTTATTACATTTTGACAGTGCCTGCAACATAAATCACGATATTACTTCGTTTATAAACACATCTTAACAAAAAAAATAAAAAAACGAAAATTTTAAATAAAGAAATTTAAACGCCTCCAAACAAACTACATTATAATTATGTGTACGACCTTTGATCACATCGTTAAAACTTAAATTACTGCAATAAAACCAATTTTTATTTAATTTTAAATGTATAATAAAAAAAATATTTAAGATAACACACATTTTTTGGTAAAATTATATGTATACATGTAACAATTTTGCTGCATTTAAAGTTTTTAACCCACAACGCCATTATTAACCATGCGCATACGTAAATTATGAATGTATCGCCTTTTGGTATAGATTGGGTTTGAAAAATGGGGAAAACATAAAATAAAATTTATGGCTTTATAATTGAAAAGGGAGAATTCATGTCGTTCTTATATTAAGATTTTCCATGTTTTTATTTTGCAATAATATACTTGGATTATTGAACAATAAAAATTATTGTTACGTATATAAACGAAGATAGGAAATCATTTTTGTAAATATTTTGAGAAAACCACTCAATCTTCGGAGCATCATCACAGGTTGTTATTAAATTGCATAAAATAATTTAATTTTTTTTTGTTTTTTTGTGTTATAAAGCAATTCTTTCGTGATTGCATACAGTTTAGGTGTTTGTGTATTCAGTTTATATTCTCAGTTTTATAAAACCATTTTATTTTTACTAATAAGTTTAAATATTGTAAAGTCACGTTTTAAGTTTTTTTTTTTTGTATGTTTATATTTTATTATTTTACTATTCAACGTTCCCCATATTACACACAAAAATTAATTTAATTTTAGATTAAGGAATATAATATTATAATTTTTTTTTCGTGTTTGTAATTTAAGAAATGCAAAATGTAAAAGAGTATCCACCACATTTTATTTTTACCATACACCCTCGGCAAATTTAATTTATAGATTTACATTTTTTAATGTGTTTTACAGAGGGAGTCATAATTTTATGGCGAGGTACATATGGAAATTACATACTCGTGTATGAGTAGGAATGTTGTTGTTAGAAAATTTTTAACGTCAGATTTCACAAAACCACTTGAAGGTAATAAATATTAAAGATCTTTAAATTTAGTGTATCCACAAGCGCAGTTGATTTTAGTTACCTTTGATCGATAAAGCTACAATGTCGTGTATTAAATTTGTTCTGTGGAGCTTATCATAAACATTCGATAATTCCTTTCGATTGTGGGGGGAATAAAAAGTTGTTTCGCAAACTAGGTTCTGACGTTACCACTTGCAGCTTTTTGGCTAAAGAATATTAATTATATTCTTAAAGGTGGTATCTTTCTAAGCTGCTAATACATAAAACAATATTTTGACGGCCCCTCGGTGAAGGTACTCAATAAATTTATAAAAATTGTGAAGGGTCGGTTTAATACTGTCCCTAAAACTAAAAAAAGAAAATAAAAGTAAATGTTAAATTATACTGAATTACTTTTTTAATATCATTGAATATGCAACAAATGCTTTGATAATACGTAAAAAATAGCCCAAAAAATCCCGACGCTACTCTGCAAAAAGTGTGACATTTCATTTTTGGTACGAACTAGCTAGTCAATATTAAAAACAGATGCGTTGTCTACGAGTATGTTGAAAAATGCAGAAATATTGTGATTTTATTTTACAAATTGTTTGATCAAAAGTAATAAATTTATAACTAATCGTAGAAGTAATGAAATTATATGTGGGGAACGTATTCTACATTTACATTTACCTGAAAAAAAAAAATCCAGAATAGTTGAGGAAACCAGAAAAACAATCCAAAAAAAATAAATCTAGAAATTACCGGAAAAGCAATCTAGACAAAAATCCAGAAAAAATATTTTGCTTAAAATCAGTGACAAAATAGTTATTTACGTAACAAGGGCGGTAAATGATTTGTTACAGTACGAGTTCGACGTTTATATTGAACGAGTACTGTACGAGTACTGTTACGAGAATTTTGAACGAGTACTGTAACGATCATTTAACGTACAACGTTTTATTATTTCATACTATATGGGACATTAATTCGATTTTTTCATTTAAAATTAAATTTTAAAGTAAAAACATGAGTTTGAAATTTAGAGAAAATCAATCCAAATGATTTTCAAATTATCAAGTTACCCTAGTTAATTTTTTTTTGTTTGGGTTTACAGTCTACTCTACTGTAATAGCTCGTTTTCCGGACACTTTTGTTCTCTGACGTAATGATTCATTTCTCGGACTGAAATCAATCACGTAAACATTGATTTTCGGTTTAGTATGAAATAAATCAATTTTATTTCATACTATACCGAAAATCAATGTTTTCGTGATTGATTTCAGTCCGGGAAATGAATCATTACGTCAGAGAACAAAAGTGTCCGGAAAACGGGCTATTACAGTAGAGTAGACTGTAAAACCAAACAAAAAAAAAATTAACTAGGGTAACTTGATAATTTGAAAATCATTTGGATTGATTTTCTCTAAATTTCAAACTCATGTTTTTACTTTAAAATTTAATTTTAAATGAAAAAATCGAATTAATGTCCCATATAGTATGAAATAATAAAACGTTGTACGTTAAATGATCGTTACAGTACTCGTTCAAAATTCTCGTAACAGTACTCGTACAGTACTCGTTCAATATAAACGTCGAACTCGTACTGTAACAACTCATTTACCGCCTTTGTGACGTAAATAACTATTATCCAATTTTGATGTACATATAATATCCCGATAACTAGACTGATTTCAAATAAAGACAATGTAAAATGACCCATTGTTATTGTATAACCCACGCTGCTAGGGGCAACGTGAGTAATATTTTGTATAACAAAATGTTGAGTAGTCATTGGAAAAATATTCGTAGATTTTGTAACTTAAGTCAAAGAAACACGTCACACAAATTTTAAATTATTAAATATGTATTCAAGAAATATGAATTTTATTTACACAGTTTGTTTATGAATAAGTTTGTTATATTATTAGAAAAATAATTGATTTATTGGTTTTTATTTAAATTTATGATTAAAGTGTGCAAATGCCCGTTAAAATGATACTGTTAAAGTAAGCCGCAAGTTGCCAGCCGAACGTGAAAACTCGATAATGCAGATTGCGTTACTCCAGCCTAAAGTTTCCAGCCGAAAGTATAAAACGGTAATACAGATTGTGTTATTCTAGCCGAAAATAAAAAGTGCAGTCGATATCGATCGGTAGTTTTTAGCCTAAAATCTATTAAAGAATGTAAGGGGATGCATGATTATCTGAATACCTTTGTTAATATTCTTATATAGCAAAACCTGGCTGCAGTTCCTCGTGAAACATTGTGGAAAACTCGAGAAACTCAAAAAAAATTTAATTGGAATAAAATCAGACTCTAGAGTGTTATGTCTGGAGATGTATTTTATTGATGTGACTTGTCAATAGCTATCGCAGGAAAAAAATTCAGTGCAAGTTTCCCGTGGAAAATCTCGGAAAATTTGAAAAACGTTCCAGCCGAAAGTAAAAAATAAATGTCAGCCTCACTTATATATGTATATGGTTTGTTAGTGGCAATATTTACAGCGCAACCGGGCTACTCATTTTACGCAAGCATGTGCACCTTTGGCTAAAAATTTGGAACTTTCTGGTGTTTTATTGCATATAGACGTCAATTTTCCATAGCGCGTTAGAAGAGCAGTAGCTAACTGACGTCTAAACTTTAGCTGATCTAAGTTGATCTAAGTCATACATTAGGTAGAGACCAAGCATTAGTTACTGCTACATGTAGCATCCAAAGTACTACAGGCATATACAATTTTTTGCCGCGAATACATATTCGGTAGTTAGATATACGCCTATACATTAAATCCACGCCACCCATGTTCCGGTTATACATTTTCACAACGTTCGGTCGTGGTATATCCGCGTTTTGCCCACAGCATGCACATATCGACGAACTACGCTTACTGGATGTTCTCCAAAATGGTTTGACAATAGCGATACTACTTGGTTATCCCTCCACCGTGTCAAAATTATTTCATTGTCTGTGTCAACGTAGTTCTTATAAAACCCTCTTGGCTTCTTATTCAAAAGCTTTTTGTGCTTCATATGCATATTTTTTAACCTATTTTCACGCACTGTTTCAGTTCCCGCAGAATTTATGTTGTTCAGAGCACTCATTAGGTTCGGACCGGTGAACAAATTGTCGAAATAGAATGAAAACATGATTTCTGGGAATCGCTTTTGCATTTTTTTTAGCAAACCCCAGTACTACTGATTTATCCAAACCCAAACTTGGATCGCGCTGCTGGTTTCGCCCCTGATAGACATCAAACTGGTTGCTAACATCTTCTTCGTTTTTCCAATACATCCGTCGGCGGTGTAAGACGTTGTAGCTGGATAAGATTATTGTACCAAAAAATGCGTAAATGTCATCTGCGACTGCGACGATATTGATTGATTTATTTTTCTTCAATAAAAGTTTTCGGAAAAGACATCTGAAAAAAATCAATTGCGTTTGACTGTGCACTAAAGCTCAATGGATAAATTTTGGATCTTTCCCATAAATTAGATTTAAACATTTTCGCAGATAATGAAAACTTTTCTTCGTTTCCCGGTTCCCAGTTTTGCTGAACTCTTGTGTGAGTCGATTGTAGAACTGACTCAGTTGTATCATTAATTATTTCATCTTCTGTAGCCGATCGTCCCAATCTAATCTCTACTTCAACCTGTAACTGACGTGTACAAAATCGATCAGGATTCCCTCCCTCCTCTTCCCCTGAATCTTGATCACTTTCCACGTTAAATTCGGGAGGTAGGTTCCAAAAATAGATCGGTAGGCATTTTAATTGTCATCTAGGGTATTTTGAAACGCTTCTAGAGCTTCAGCAATAGTAAGGGGAGTTTTCCTAAAAAGAAAATAAATTATCACCTAGTGACCATTGATACATTTGCGCAACACCTCTACAAAATGGATTCTAAAACGCCCATTTTTACACAGTATTATATTTTTTAGAATTCATTAGTATCTTTAATGTATTTTAAATATAAAATAATAAGAAATTGTAATAATTATGTTTTTTAGCAAACTTACAAATATCTTTTTGTGGCGGAATCCATTTTATCACTATCACCGATTTATTTTTTTTTAGTTCGTCACGCGTTAAACGATTACACAAAAATACTAAAATGTTGTTCGTTTCATTCCTTTATATATCTATTGGAATAACGGTAATTAAATTTACATGAAAAATCTTGTCGGATTTGAATAAACGACAAAAATCATGTTGATGTTTGGTGTTGCGCAAATGATACATGGCAGTGGGACACAAATGGGTTTTAAACAATGCTCATATACATATGTTTAAATCCGAACATTTATGAAAATATCTCAAAAACTGGAACGTTTTTCAAATTTTGCGAGATTTCCCACGGGAAACTTGAACTGAATTGTTTTCCTGCGATGGCTATTGATAAATCCAATAAAAACGATTCAACTTTAGATATACACTCTAGAGGTTGATTTTATTCCAATTTTGTGAATTCTTCTGATTTTTCAATGTTTGCCGCGATTAGTTTAAACAAAGTTTTCCACGTAAGACTATTTACAAAATTGTTTATTACAAGCCATGTATCCTATTTACTTTCGGCTGATAACCACAAAACTTTTTATTTTCGGTTAGAATATTAATAAGGCAATCTGCATTATCGCCCCGGTGGCACAGTTGTTAGTATGCTTGCTTTAAGCTCCGGAGGTTCCAGGTTCGATTCCCGGCGGGTGATGAAAAAATCACTTCTGGTTAATGTTGGATCAATGAATTAATCACTCATTATCCGTTAAAAAAAAATGATTACGAAACTTCAAAAATGAAGCGGTCAAATTCCTCTATGGCATGTAGCGCCAGCGAAAAAAAAAAAAAATCTGCATTATCGACTTTTTACTTTCTGCTGGAATCTTTCGGCTAACTTTATTTAACAAGGTGTTAAAATGGATACCGCTAAATTGGCCTAGATGTATATTTTTAGTAACCTCAGTATTTTTAGCATTGGCCGTCATATTCATTTGAATATTTTCATTTTCTAAGTAGCTGCAAGTATCTTCAGGGATAATAATTTGTTTCTTGTTCACTCATCCCAATATCTTCTGTGCTATATTAATTTTGTTGCTGAGGGATTCTTCAACATACCCCTCTGCCACATAGGAGGGAGAGTAATAAGCCCAGATATTGTAAGAGCCTGAATATTGACTGGACGGCTCATTGAGTAGGTTTCATGCACAAAAGATCTTTTAGGCCGCAATGCGAGGTGGCTTGAACACCCACATGGCCCTCTAGTAATAATAATAACAATAATACCCCTCTGCCACGACAGACGATTTCCAGCCACTGTGGCGTTTAATCATAGTAATAACACCTCCAGCATTAGTCAAAAGAGTGGCAGATTTACTCCGGAAGTAATGACCTGTGTACTTAAGTGGTTCTGGCAATTTTAAATACTGGGCAACAACTTTAGGTGTTTTAGATAACTTGTTGATGCCCATAGGTTGAATACTGCATTTTCCCTTTTTATAGTTTTTTTTAAAAGTTTCCCTTTTTTAAATTATTATTACTGCTGTGATCAAATATTAACTAATTTAATTGCCCGAATAGTTCAAAGTTATATGTCTTCATTAATAATTACTGTGATCTTTTTTATGTACTTAATAAATAAACTAAAACTTAAATTTGATTCATAGATCTTCGTTTGTAACAGTGAATTTTATATTTTTTTTCAGTGAACAACAAAATAAAAAATGTATTGCATTTTTTCCTGCAAAACTTACAATTATAATCGAAATAGTTAATTAACAATAGATAATAATTAGAGTGATATTGTATGTATTTAAAAATAATAACATAAAAACTAAAATTTAAAACAATACATTCATAACAGTAAAGTTTTATTAAACGTGCTATATTATAATCATAAAGTTTTTGGACTGCTTTGTAATCATATAGTTACCAAACAAAAATAACGTGTCTAAAATGCCAGTGACGCGAAGCCCTTCGAAGTTAGCAGAAATATTTCAAGCGGAAAAACTGTCTATGAAAGATCTTCTTACTGCTAACAAGGTCATATTCGATAGGGGATCCGCTCGAAACGCGATATTTCAAAACGCGATATTTCAAAACGCGGTATGACGAAACGCGATATGGTACAAAACGGGATATTTCAAAACGCGACATTTCAAAATGCGATATGGTACAAAACGCGATATGGTACAAAACGCGATATTTCAAAACGCGATATTTCGAAACGCGATATGGTACAAAATGGGATATGGTACAAAACGCGATATTTTAAAATTAAAATTTTAAAATAATAATAAAAATTAAAATAATAATAATATTATTTTAAAATAATAATAATTATTAATTTTCCTCCATTTAATAAAATTTTCCTTCACCAAAATGATGAAAATGAACATGTACCATCAGGAACTAGGAAATCGCATTTTGAAATATCGCGTTTTGTACCATATCGCGTTTTGTATCATATCGCATTTTGAAATATCGCATTTTGAAATATCGCGTTTTGTACTATATCGCGTTTTGTACCATATCGCGTTTTGAAATATCGCGTTTTGTACTATATCGCGTTTTGTACCATATCGCGTTTTGAAATATCGCTTTTTGAAATATCGCGTTTTGTCAAATCGGGTTTTAAAATATCGCGTTTCAAATGGGACCCATTCGATAGAATTTATATATCGGACACAATTTTATCTAAGAAATTTGACACATTGAGTGAAACTGCTAAAAGTCTTGGCAATGAGTTATCTAGCATTCAAAAAAATATAAACCAACTTGACGACAAAGTTATAAATTGCAATATCCAAATTCAATCTCTAGAAAATGAAGTGGAATCGATGAAGCAACAACAACTTCCGAATGATATCGTAATAGACGGATTTCCATCATTGGATTTAAATGATGAGGATTTAGTGGTTAACCTTAACAAAATATTTCAGTTTGATACAAATAACATTGCACAATCATATAAAAAAATAATAAAAGTTGCAAATCGTACAAGTAATGCTGAACCTAAACCAGTTTTGCATATTATCGTTACTTTTAAAAGTAGTGTTATTAAAACAATTATTTTGTGACAGTTTCCTTCGGTCAAGTACAAGGAATTCCGTGCACTAAGAGCGTGCGTTTCCGAGTACACCGTGCTATTTTGAAGCTGAAAACGTACGGCTTTCCGTGTGCGTTGTTTGTTGGGTTGTACAATTGAATAAAAATAACATGAAAAACGCTTTAGCCAGGAAAAGAAAATTATTTTCGAAAAATTGTCTAGGCTGTGCGTTTCCATGAAAAATTGGTTTCTGTAACAAATGTTTGATTGTTTTATGTAAAAAAAATTTATATAAAAGGAACCTATTTTGGAAATAATTTTTCATTATGCTTTTGAAAATGATCCCGAAGTGGGATTGAAAGCTCAAGTACTAATAAATAAAAATAAAAATAAAGAGCCCTATACCAATAAAATAATTGTTTAAATATAAAGAATTGGCTCAATATAAATAAAAATAATTAATAGTGTTATTAAATCGAATTTTATGATAAAGCTTACAATATGATATGATAAAAGATTACAAACAAAATTAACAGCATAGTTGCTCGACATCAATTATTTATGACGCCTTCAGAAATAAACAACAAAAAAGATAAATATTTTTTAGATTTAAATCAATTTAATTATAATGCTAATTTAAATTTAATTTTAGGTATCAACATCTTATATTTAGACATCAATCGTTTAATGAACAAGCTTGAAAGATTGAAAGAATTTTTATATTCATTGAAATTTAAATTGAAAATTTATTTATTTATTTATTCATTCAGAATTCACTAACATACAGATTTCTCCAATTACATGTTAGTTAGAAATAATCATAATACAATAATTAAATTAAATACATTTTTTAAAATAATAATAGTTAGTTAAAAATTTTTCAGTTTAATCAAGCGAACCCAAATTGAAAACTTTTTCCCTAACAATCCTTTTAAACGACGAAAAATTGGAAGAGAATATGTATTCCAAGATCTTCGTGGGTTTTAAACATAATATTGTGCTGTGTTTGAAGTCTAATTAATGGCGAATTTAGAACCAACTTAGTTTGGATGTATCAATGTCAAAGTAAATGGCCTCACGCATATTATACAAAAGTGGTTGACGTATTTTAATTTTATTTTTTAAATTTGGACAGGATAATAATTTAAAATTTTGAATAAACAAAATTCATCCAACAAAATTCTTCTATTTTTAAGCGATATTAATTTAAACATTATCAACCTGTTATTATAATTATCATAAGGAATTTTCAATTTATAATATAAAAATCGCGTAAATTTTTGTTGTACCCTTTCAATTGAGTCGATGTACACTTTATATTGAGGATTCCATATAGGCGAACAATACTCCAATATACTACGAATCAAAGAATTAAATAATGAAATCAATGAGTCGGGATTGGTAAAATCAGTACAAATACGAAATATACATAAATCCAATTAATTTATATGCCCGATTAATAATATCTTGAATATGAACATTGAATTTGAATTGTTTATCTATATAGTTATACCTAAATCAATCGCCTGGTCTTTATTTTCTAATAAGACATTGTCTATACAATATCTAAATCCAACAAAATCATCCCTTGGTATGATTTTAACAACATGACATTTTGAGGTGTTTAATTCAAGACAATTATATTTGCACCAGTCATTCAAACGATTTAAATCATCTTGAAGTTGGTAACAAGAACTTTAAGAATCTATTCTGTTAAACAATTTTAAATCATCCGCAAATAAGAGCGCTTTAGATTGAAATATATTTGCAATGTCATTGATAAACAAAGAGAATAGAAGAGGTCCAAGTATAGAGCCTTGAGGCACTCCAGATTTAGGACAACAATTAAAAGATCGGATATTATTAATTTGTACGAACATAATTATATTGCAAAGATAAGAACGAACTAAATTTAATAAATTATTTGTAAAACCATACCCTTTAAGTTTCGCTACAAGTATTTTATGTTGAACTGTATCAAATGCCTTTGAAAAATCAGTATATATTACATCAGTAGCACGATGATTATCAATGCACTCATATACATAATTGGAAAACCCCAATAAATTAGTTACAGTGGAATAACATTGTCTGAAACCATGTTGAATTGGAGTTAAAAAATGATTAATTAGATTATGTATTTTTTTGCTTAAAATTTTTTCAAAAATCTTACTACAGCAATTCAAAATACTTATCGGCCTATAGTTTATATAACTAAATTTTTATCACCAGACTTAAATACGGGTATGATCTTAGATTTTTTCCATTCGGTTGGGAAAACAACCTGACGTAACATTTTATTAAATATTATACAAAGTGGAATTTGAATTGTAACAGAAACATTTTTGTAAAACACAGCAGGTATTAAATCAGGCCCCGCACCTTTGTTAACATTTAGATGATTAAGTTCGTCAGCAACATCAAATTCATCTAACGTATGAGGAATAAAATATGGACAAACAAAAAAAAGTAAAAAAAAAATTATTTACTAATCAAATGATTTTAATCCATCATTTATTTAAAACTTTAATTCTTAGATAAAATTTACAGAAAAATTTGCGCTCCATATCGATTCGCTTTCCTGATCCTTTCTGGCACTCTTTTCATTGCCGCCTGCGTTCCTGATGTATCAATCTTCTTGAAATCTCTTTTTATCTTTCTAATCAGACATTCAACATTTTTGGCACGATATCCATTGCTGTATACCATTCTGTTCAGATTTGCCCAAAAAGTTTCAATGGGCCTTAGTTGTGGAACATTTGGTGGGTTATAGTCTTTAGGTATAAATTCGATTCTGCGTTGACGTAAATCAGATAACGTTGCGTTGGCATAATGTGAGGATGCCAAATCAGGCCAAAAAATCGTTTTATCATTTTTATGATATTTATTTATAAATTTCTGAAGCACAGGTAAACATTTGTTTGTGTATGTTTGCGCATTAACCGCCAAACCACTTTTGAAAAATACTGGGTCACTGACACCTCGTTCGCTAATAGCCACCCACAACATAACTTTACCTGGAAACTTGGTCTTATGAATAAACTTCTCCTTTTCTGGTGCATTGTGATCGGGAGACTCGTAGTAGTATTTTGGCTGCCATTCATTACCTTCAACAGTGAAATAACTTTCATCATCCATCACACATTTATAAGCTGAAGAAGCAGCGAAATATGTTTGGGAAAGCACTCTTAATCTAGATTTGATTGTAGCTAATTATTTGTCTGTAGTTGCTGGTGCCGATTTTTTGGGTTTGCGTTGAATATTCATACTTTGTAAATATTTCTTGATAGTTTTTGGGGCAACTTGATATTTTTTACCCAGTTTTCTGTACGATTTTGCAGTTCGACCCACTGTTTCACCTTTCAATTTCATTCGAACTTTGCTACCTTGTAGTTGACATTTTTTACCAGAGTCGGGTTTTCTTTCCACAGGTTCATTATTCTCAAACAGTTTAATTGTTTTGTAGATAAAGAATTTTTTGAATCCAAGATCCTTGAAGTAGTGAAAAATCTCGTTCTTTTTTTTGTCTGGATTTTCCTGACAAAATTTACAAATTAATTTACGACGATCTACTTGTAACAACGACATTTTTGTAACTAATCGTAAAATGACGCAGTTGTAATGTATTTTTTATAAAATATACGGGAACCACCTTATTTAAAAACAAGGAAATTTTTATTTTTGGTTGTACAATACAAATACAAATACATTTTACATTTGTCCATATTTGATTCCTCATACGTTATTACAATTTCATCAAGATCTACAATATTACTATAATCATGATGATTCGTCTCAACTTCATGGTAGACAGAATTGAAATAAGAAGCAAATAAATCAGCAGAAACTTTTGAGGAAGTTGCTATTGAATCATTATACTTAAAAGTAGTTGGAATAGTGTTCATTTTTTTATACGAATTAACATAAGACCAAAACTTTTTTGGATCATTCTTAATGTAGTTTTCAAAATTAGTTACATAAAATTGTCGACATTTTTTCATTTCCTTCTTCGCCAATGTTCTAAGTTTTTTAAACATAATAATATAATCAGAATCATCAGTAGATTTTAAAATTTTTCGAATTCGGTTTTTAAATTCAAGCAAAAGCACCAGTTTAGATGAATACCACTTAGGAAATTTACTTTTATTTGGAAAATAAAGGGGTATGTTTTTGTTAATTATGTTTTGAACTTTATTGTAAAACATCATAACAGATTCATTGACATCTAAATTGTAAAATTCTTGATGCAAATTAATTTTAGATATTACATTGTTTATAGAATTATAATCACAATTAGTAAAATTTCTAATAGGTATCGAGTTCACCTGTTTAATTTTATGAAATTTAAAAGAAATATCTACAACAATAGGTGGATGATATCGATCAACTTTAGATAATTTATCAATGGCAGCTGATAAATTTATACTAAAACACTCCATATTAGAAAGAACTAAATCCAATATTCTACTATTAGAATTTCTTATATTATTAAATTGATTTAGATTTGTAAATTCGATTCAATTAATAACCTCGCAGACCCATAAAGATTGACATCAAAAATTGAAACTTGACCATCATTGTTAGTGAACCAGTTAATATTAGGAATATTAAAATCACCTAAAATTAAAAATTTTGAATTGGGCTTCAAATGATTAACAATTCTTCCCAAGTTATCAAAATAAATCTCATAATCTGATGCAGTAGCCTGAGGGTAAATATAAGGAACATTTAAATAAAACGTATTTGTACCCAGATTAATGCCGATCCATAATTCCTCAATATTAGTTTCCAATTCAGATATTCTATAAGATCCAATTCGTTTTGAGACGGCTACTAAGCACCCACCACCGTCCATTTTATTACGAAATATATTAAAATTCCTATCTCTTCTGTATAATATGTAGTTGGTAGGTACTATCTCTGCATCCAGTATAGACTCATTTAAATTAGTCTCATTCAAACTAATTATATCGTATAGTTTGAAGAAAGAACGTTAAGGAAAAAATCATTCAATTTAGTACGCATTCTGTTAATATTCTGAAAATAAAATGTAATCATATAATAAATTAATTTAAAACAAAGTAAAAAACAATTAATAAGGATAAAAAAAAATAATGAAATATAATTTATGATTTGACAATCTGATCTTTTAAATCACTGTCACATGTGATAACATTTGACTCTTTTAAGAGGTTATCCACATCATCCATGGAAACAATTTTAATTATTTTGGAACCATCCTTTTGTTTTACAAGTACACTTCCATTTTGATGCCAAATGTATTTAAACAATTTCTTTATTTTTAATTGTTTCGCATGACTAAGTAATTGCTGTTGATTTAATGTCAGATGATCTGTGACGTATACATTCCCGTTATTATTATAAGACTCATCATTGTCTTTCACACACACACACACACACACATTTTTATTTAACTCAAGTTTTTTTATTTTAAATCAATCTCGTATTTTTTGTTTTACAAAATGATTCTCACACACTATCAATATTGGCTGCACCGACTTATCTTGAACTTTACCGATCCTTTCACAACTTTTAATCTGATTTTTCACTTCATCAATTCCTAGGAATTTAAGTACACTTTCCACAGCTGATAAGCTGCTTATATTTTCTTTTTTAGGAACACCATGTAGCAAAATGTTAGATTTACGAGATGAATCGGAAATAAGACAACCACTCCGAATTTTACACAAAATATCAGGTTCAATATCCGCACAGTTTTGATGAACAGTTTCATGACAACGATTACAGTTAATATTCTTGTTTTTGTCACTTCTTAAAAGTTTTTTTTTAAAGAGTTTACAGAACATTTTTAGTCTATAGTTAGTAACACTGATCACTACTTTAAGATAGTAAATAAAACAAATACTTTAGAAATGTCCAGCCAGGAGAAAAAAATAAAAATAAAAAATTGCACTGGATAATTTATAAAAACACAAATATTTATTACACAACAGTAAAATATTATTTTGCTTTATTATATTATTATTTTTTGATGTTTAATAATTTAATTGGTTTTAATATTTCGGAAAATTCAAAACAAGCGTCCGTCGACGTGAAAGTCTAGGCCAATTGATGTAATAGTTAACTGAGACTCTTCTCTTTAACCGCGATAATAATTTGTTTAAACTTGTTAATTATAAATCATTTCATCTAACTCGTAAACATAGACGGGGCGGTGGTATTTCTGTTTTCATACATGTTGATCTTGATTTTGAGCTTAAACACAGCGAACTGTATATGGAGAATGAGTTCCTCATCCTCCACTCTCCTGGTTAACTACAAGACTATCCTGCAAATATTTTCATATAAAATTATTAACAAAACTGATAAGTACTCAACACGATTTTCGAATAGTAACAGTAGCATTATCGATCATGTTTTGTCTTCCGTGCCATATCAGTTTTTGTACTCGTTTCCCCGACCGATATTAGTGATCAAGAATACCTACTAATTCGTTGTACGACCCCTATTAAACGAATGATTATTACCAAATAGGTAAAACTGTATAATGAACAAGCAATATTTCAATATAATTGTAAATGCTGATCTGGGTTGCACTGCATTTCTAAATTTTTATCACTTATTGGTAAATGTAATATTATAGAAAATAGCACCAATAGGGAACGCGTGATAAATTTGCATGATTACAACAAGCCGCGGTTCACCAATGATATTAAACAAATTATTAAGTCGCGAATTAAATTCCAAAAGCTAAAGAAACGGTATCCCAGAAATGTTTATTTTAAAAACGTATTTAATAATCTAAAACACCAATCTTATAAAATGGTAATTATACCCTAAAAAACCAAATACTACACAAATTTATTAGAAGACAGTTTACGAACACCTAATAAAATGTGGCACAAGACCCCATTAATTTAATTTTGTTTTTCGCCGGCGCTACATCCCATAGAGGGATTTGGCCGCTTCATTTTTAAGTTTCGTAATCATTTTGTTATCAGATAGTGAGTAATTAATTCATTTATTCTACATTAAATCAGCCGTGATTTTTTCATCACCCGCCGGGAATCGAACCCGGGGCCTCCAGGCAATTATGCTAACCACTGTGTCGCCGGTGCGGCTAATTTAATTATTAATGATAAATTAGTCACAATTCGAATTGAAGTTGCAAACCGATTCAATGCATATTTCAATAAAATTGGTATGTCATTTGGTTTCAATATTAACTACAACATTCTACCTTATTGTGGCATAACCACTAAATTTTGTAATTTTGAACCCACAAAACCCGACGAAATTAAGCTAATTATTTCTAGCCTGGAGTCATCTTGTTCATCGGGCTGGGATTCTGTTTCAACAAAATTCATTAAGAGGGTTAATTCTACAGTAACTTATCTTTTGTGCAGTTTTATAAACGAAACTTTTTTATCCTATGTTTTTAAAATTTTTGAAAAAACAGTTCATCAAAGACTGGAGAACTATTTGACTTTAAACCAATTAATCCTCCCTAACCAGTTTGGTTTTCAGAAAAATTCGAGTAGTCTTTCTGCTATTTTGAATTTAATGGAAATTATATACAATAATCTAGAAGCTAAAAAGTGCACTTCACGCATTTTCATTGATCTGGTTAAAGCCTTTGATTGCATAGATCATATACTTTTAATTCATAATTTATTCACTATCTACATAAATGATATTTTTTCTCTGAATCTTTCTGGTAAAATTTAATTGTTCGCAGACGATGCAGCAATTATTTATGGTGCTAACTTAAAATTACAAATGGAAACAGATCTGAAAATCTTAAGTGAATACTTTACCAATAATAAACTTCGACTTAATAAATCAAAAACTAAATTTATAATATTTTCTCTTAGGCAACCGATATTTATTGACCTTGAGGAAATTATTGTAGATTCGGAAAAAATCAATTGGGTAGAGAACATCTTCTATCTCGGGTTGCATCTTATCTTTAACTTAAAGTGGATGCATCATATAAACATAAAACAAAAAATAACTCCCAATATAGCAGTCTTCCGACGAGTTGGGAATTTTGTTCTCCATGCAGTTTCACTAATTTGCTATTTTTATACGATGTACAAGTTTATGTACTATTATAGTAGTACATTCAAATCTATTATACCTAATACAAATTTGGGTCTGCAGGTAAAACCAAAGTGAATGAGGTACAGATTTACCAGAATCAAACCCTTAAACCCATCAATTGCCTTAGCATGAGAAAACCAACAATTTCACTTTTTAACAATAGGTTACTGCCAATATCTCAAATGGTAGATTATGAATTCATTCTCTTGGTATATAAAATAAAGAATCGCATGACAAAATGTAATAATGTATTAATTACTAATTATAGATAACGGAACGTTCTAATCAAGATAAAGCGCATTTTCGCTTACAAAATTATTTGTATAAACTGTCTCAAGATAGTTTATTTTATCGCGGATTAAAACTGTTCAACCAACTTGAGCCGTGTTGAAATGTTTGCCACTTGGAGCCTTTAAAACGAGTATGAAAAGTCGATTATTTACTGAATTTGTTCTTGAATATTAATTAAACCACTGATTTCTTTGTTTATTACTTGATTTGATGATTGATTTGGTTTTGTTTGTATGTATTTATGTACTATAGTTATATTAGTTGATACCTAATATTTAATTGTATTTTTATTTGCTTTGTTTGTTTAATTTGATTAATTATGTTGTAGTTATATTGGTTAAGAAAAGAAAATGTTGGATACATTTTATTTCAATTTTTTATGTTTTCCAAACTAAAAATATATGTTTTTCCCAAAATAATAAAAAAAAAAAATAAAAAAAAATAAATAAAATAACCTGTTGTTGCTTGAGTAGAAAGGCCGTAATAATACATATTTCCTATATACGCCTAAGGGATTGATAGGTAACCCCTCTTCAAATATAGTGAAGCTTCATGGTTTATTTACTTTTGCCTCAGGTACGGTAATAAATAAATATGCTCATTTGGATGAGCTTATCACACCGGCAAGCCCCACAAATACACATCAGTAACACAACCTGAAAAATGATCATCATAATTAGGTGATAAGAGTAGCTCGGGTAAACAAACTACTGTCATCATTAGATATTCATCATCAGGCGCATTTACTAAAAATGTTTCAAAGGCTCCCTTTCAAGAGCTTTCGATTTTTTTGGCCTGTAACTTCGTCCTAAACTTTTCAGATATGATGTCAGCTTAGAGTATCTACAAATTTTATAAAAAAAGTAATTAAACTAATCACATAAAATAACTGTCTTCATATACTTTCAACATTATAGCCTTGAGCATCGAATATTTCGTCCACAACGAAGAAGGCTTACAAGTCCTTCCATATTCATGGAAAAATGCAAGCAGGATTTTCTCATTTACACCCCAAATTTTTTTATGATTTCACCATGCATCGAATGATAGGTACTCATTTTCGTATTTTTTCTTTGACTTTGGAGGCAATAAATTAAATCCAGCCTCATTAGCCCATCTTGTACGTCAGTTGGTATAAAAATGTCTCCGTCGCTATCCATATTTAAATAATTGACTGAAGAAACCAAATTGAATGAATAACTATATTTAATTGTTCAAAAAGTATAGTTAAATTAAGGTACACCATGACAATTTAAAGAAAGGTTACTATGATAAAATGTATTTCAAAATTCAATGCTATACAGTGTGAAAACACAAAATGGAACTATTTCTTATTAATTTTCGATTATTTACATTTATTTCAACAAAATTGGATAAAACGATATTATCCACTCGGAAAAATGTTCCATTCGGCTATCGCCTGGAACAAACTTATCCCTCGTGGATAATATCTGATTTTGCTCACTAATACCATAAATAACTATTATTGGCATTTTTAGACTTTTTTCGTCACTTGAAACATTTCTGGTACATCTATCAGTAGAAGCGATACGAGCGATACAATTCCTTGGATTTATGGCTGCAAGGTTGACGAAGCATTAAATCCATAATTCGCTCGAATACATACATAATTCGCTCGAGTTAAGCCAACCACAAAATAACTTTAAATATTTGTGGTACAACTACAAGTAGAAGCGATATGAGCGATACTCTTCTTTTAATTATAATTTGGTCCGCACTTTGATAATTATGTTTCTGGATTTTAGTTTTTGGGATCTTTGTTTTTCTGATTTTTTTTGTTTTTGGATTTTTTTTTCGTGATTTTCAGTTTCTGTACTATTTTTTTCTAGATAAGGTAGCCAACTCATGTATGTGAGTCAATTTAAAGGAAGTTGCAAAATTTCGTTTGATATTGGATGGTCGAATGTCGAAAGGCCGAATGGATTAGAAGGCCGATTGTGTTTTCTTGAAATTTTCCTTCAATTAATTTATTGAAATAAATATTGAAAACAATTGAATTTATTTCTTATTGTGAAGTGATTTAAATAAATTGAAAATACATATACGTGGGCTAATAAATCCTCTGTATGTAGTATCTTAGTGTCATAAAATTTTGTCCGTTTTGTTTTGTATTTTTTGTTAATTGATATTTGATGTATCCGCTACATTATTTGTATGTTTTGTTATATAAACTGTTGTGGACAGGCGATGTACTTGTTTGTATGGTCAAGGATATTATTTACAAGCATATTTTGTCATTTCTGTTAGTAATTGAGGAGGAAAGAAAAAATTTATTGTTGCGTTATATATTTCGCGTATATGTACATAGTGTCCATTTTTCCTACTATAGTTTTGCCATTTTGCATTTAAGGGTGTAACATTTAAATAGATGTGCTAGAATGAAAATTTCGTTAAAACTGTTGTTGAACTATGTAATTAAGTTATATTGTAAAATATTTTTTAATTACAAAAACATAATTTCTGAATTTGTGTCGCTTGAGCCCTTTAATTGAATTAGCGTCGAAATGCTTAGAATACCATGCAAGATAAGATTTATCATTCAAATAGGAATGAGTAATCGGAACCCGTTTGTCAACTCTACCATTAATAAGCTTGTAAAAGAAGTCTACCGCATGATTGGTATTGAGGATATCCAAATTATTTACCCAATCCACTCCGTTAATTTTAAAGTTAATAGCACTAAAATCACAGATTCTAAAGTTAAAGCATTTTGGGTTGCTTCCCTTAAGAATATGCACTTTTTCGTATCTGATCAAAATTTCAAGTAGTGGATGGTGAGGGTCAACCCACGTCAGAATATCATTTGAGCTGTTCACTGATATATTTTTAGGGTCAATATTTGTTAAAATCAAGTGTAACAGAAAGATGAATTGATTGATTCTAACAAAAACTCACTTGCTCTATATGTATATGGTAAAGCTCTCAATCCAACTGTCATAAGCTCATTTACACCACAGCTTGCTTACGGGAGTTATAAGGTAAGTAAGATAAACTTGTGTCCAGGCACCAAGGCCAGATGGGATGATTGATTTTTTAGGCGTATATCATCACAAAACTAGTCATTAATTCTATAATTTTCAGAATATTAAATTCATAAATTACTTACTCTCTAAAAAATGATTGTAAAATATCACGAAAAATTTATATTTTACCACCAAAAATATAAAAATAATTCTATTTCTCACACTAATTTAAGTAGTTTCAACATAATTTTATGTAATTATAGTATTAATAAGTCATATAGAATCAAAAACGATCAATTCCACTTTTAACATTATTTTGATTAATACTACATTTCCTTATATTTTGTTCAACTCTATTAACCCTTCAAACCAAAATGTTATAAAATGACTGTATTCCTGAGAAAATTAAGTAAGAAATATGAATAATGTTTGAAACTTGATCTACTCCACTACAACTTCATCGACAAAATAAAACCATTCCAATAAAATGTTCAAAAAAGATCTATTCCAATGCTCTATATGTTGTTAAAAATCAAAAAACGTCTATTCCAAAATTTGGCGCGAATTACTTCGTTATGTCAAAATAATCATTGGAAAAAAATCAGTTGCTTGTGAAAATCCTTACAAAGTGGTTCGTTTGTTAGAAGTGTTTGTATTTTATAGTAAGCACATAAATTCTAATTAAATTACTAAATTAAAAAGTAATAATTTTCTGTGAATTATGCGTTAATTTGTTGTGAATCTTGTTTAGATAATGGACACGGTTGAATCGCTTGTTGTTACCAATTATCCACGTAAAAGGAAAATCAATATTACAAGCAGAAAAGATGTATTGCTAAAATGGAAAAGTAAGTGAATAACATTAAGTATACATATTATTATAGTGGTAGAGATGATCACGTACTCTGTACTAATTAAAATATTCTTCAGGTACAAAAGAAAACAGTTACCTGAAATGCCAAGCTGTAGTCATAGCGATCGCAGTTCTTATAAGTGTAACTTACTAAGAACACACGTAGACTTTTCCAACGCATTTTATGAAGACAAATTTAAGCTGGCACAAGACGCGTTCATATTAAAAAATTGCAAAATTATTAAACCTAAGCGAACCGACCGCAACGTAAAGGAAGGGGCCCGAAAAACATTTTCGGTTCAATATTACATAAGAACCCGTTCCAAATCTTCATTAAAAGTTTGCCAAAATACTTACTTAAATATGCTGGGAGTTACAAAGTTCCAAAGGAAAGGCGTGGCGGTGATAGAAAGGGGCAGAAGTACGAAGGTTCGATACGGGCTGTCATCGAATATATTAAAAAATACAAAACCATCGAGTTACACTACTGTCGCAATCAAATTGTAAGACGGCTTGTCAATAAGCAAAATGTGGAAACAATTTAAAAGAGAAACTCCTGTACAGGGATTTTGGTCGCAAAATGAGGATTGAGGATTGAGAATTTTGTATATGTACACGGTGTATAATATACATTTTGCTATTGTGTGCCGTCAATATTTGTATTGTATTAGTGTGTATTTTCTCATTCGTTTTCTCATGGGGTAAGTATCAAAAACAATCCAAGCGGGTGAATCGGTTCAAATTTTTGGTGCTTACGCTCGCCTTGAGTTATTTTTCCCTTTCTTCTTACTAGTGGAATTCATTCGTTAATAAAAAACCAAAACAAAATACATAAACGTAACCAAAACAATTTCTCGCAAATAAAAAAAAACAAAAAGAAACATAAATGAAAACAAAAAAAATTAAACATTTTAATTTTTAAATTTTGAACAAAGGAACCAAAACAGAAAGTAAGAAAATAAAATGATTTTGTTTATTTTTTTAGTATTGTGTTTGTGTTGCCTTGCAATGCAGCTCGTGAGGGTTGTTCCTTTACGATGTTATGTCGAAGTGTGCGGACATTTTATTCTAAACAAAAAAAAAATTGTATATAAAAAAAGGTTACGCAAGTTAAAAATGGAAGTAATAAAATAAACCATCTCGCTTTTTTATTTGCTGTGTATATGCTAGAATAAAATTTCTCCAACCGCGGACATAACATCGTATAGGAGCAACCGACCATCATGAGTTGCAACACAATACTAAACAAAATAAACAAAATCTTTGTTTTCTAGCTTTTTTGTTTTTTTTTTGGTTAATATTTTTTATTTTGAGTCTCTCTCGCTTCGTAATATTTTTAATTTTTTTTTCTTCGGAATTTGTTATTCTGTGTTCTGTCTCAGTCTCTCTTAATACATCCTCTCAATCGTTCTCTTCTGCGCTTATTCCTCTTATTTGTATCATGTTCATGTTATCCCTATTACTCTACTCGCGTCATTTTATCTCTTTTATTTGCATCATATTAAACGAAAAACTGAAAGAAAAAATGCACATTCAACACCAATACAATTTACCAATACTATTGCCTTCCGGTAATCCTCAAATCAATCCTCATTTTGCGACCAAAATCGCTGTCCTGGAACGTCAATCAAATGCAGCTATTTTAGGATGATATTTAATACAAATTTTAATTTGGGCTTTAAAGCTCCTACGTCAGATATGTGTTCCACTTGCCGTCAATTTAAGGAACAACTTAAAATTGAAGGAAATCTCCAAAAGAAACAAGAGTTAATGATGATGTTGAGGGTTCATAAGCTAAGAAGCAAAGCTTTTTTCACACTTCTTAATGAAGAAGAGGGGGGTTTATTGACAGTCTCCTTCGACTGCCAAAAACATATGGTGTTGCCAAAAGTTGTCGACCAAGCTGCGTACTACAGCCGCCAATTAAATTTACATTTATTTGGTATGGTAATTGTCAATGGCCATTCATCATTGACCACAGAAAACGTTTTCTTATATTATTGGACGGAGAATGATCGGCCCAAGGGGTCTAATGAAATTGCGTCGGTCGTTTACCATAGGCTTTGTAATTTAAATTTAACAAATATACACACAGTTCGCTTAATGGCTGATGGATGCGGCGGTCCAAATAAAAACTCCATCATGGTTGGAATGTGCCAATACTGGCTACTGAAATTTGCACCTAGAAATGTGCTAGCCGTTGAGCTGATTTTCCCAGTACCAGGCCACTCGTATATTCCACCTGATCGAGTTTTCCCTCAAATCGAAAAAAAAGTCAGAGCAAAACAGAGCATTATTCAAGTGGATGAATATTTGCGAATTTACAAGGAGCATGGGACAGTAGTTAACTTAGGAAGCGACGAATGCCCTGCTCTAAACTTTAAAACCGAAATTGGAAAAACTATAAAACCACCATCTAAGTGGCATTTTAAATTTAACCAGTGTAAGCGGTGCATATTAACAAAAAATGGAAACCAAACGATGGTTCTAGTACGAGGTGAACCCTACTACAAATCGGACATCGGCGTGTCAAAGTCAAACTATAAACGAGGAGAAGATCTTGTGAAACTCAACCTAGTGAGAATCAATAATGGAGTCAAGTTGAAGGACGCAAAAGTCCAAGTTGTAGACAAACTACTCCAAAAACATTTTGGAAGCGAATGGCGGACAATGGAGATTTTGAATTTTTACAAAAATATCTTAGTGAATAATCAGAATCATATTGAAGAAGAGACTGAGGATGTTGTTTGTGCCGGTAATGAGGAACATAATGTTGTTAGAATTTAAGTTTAGTTTTATTCTGTGATAAGTGAAGTAACTGAATTACTGACATTTTAATTTGTGATAATAGCTAATGTGGTTTTTGATTTTTTTTAAATTCATATCTTTTTTTATGTTTCTATTTGTTACTTTATGTTAAAATGAAAAACAAAAATAAATTTAAACCAAGAAGGTTCCTTTGCAATAATTAGGCATTTTATTTATTTCATAAGACATCTATTCCAAATTATAAATTTCATAACAGGTTTATTCCATTACAACAAATTTCAAAATGACTCTATTCCATTCTGTAACTTTCAAACTTAACGTATTCCAAAATTATTTATAAAATGTTTGCTAACTCTGATAACTGACAGTTTTTTTACATTGTAAAACTCATTTGGAAATGTCTTAAGAGGATAATGTTTTCAAGAAAACACAGTTTTTTAAAATAATTTAGAAATAAAAAGAATTCTTCGTTTTTCTTCTAAACACGAAAAGTGGAATATATCGTTTTTGATTCCATATGACTCTTCTTGTAAGAGAAAACAGTGAACATCTCTAAAGGACCAATTAAGAGTCGAAGAAATGTTGGTCACTTTATGGAGGTGGTCAGTTTAAGGAATAAAGCAGTACAATAATTTGAAGATTAAGAATCTTGCCTGCCAGAAAAATGTTCTTCAATTGTAACAAATGTTATAGATAATATTCCAGGGACTGACAAAAAGTGGTCAATTTAAAGAGCTATTCAGAATTGGTTACTTTTAAAAATTTTACTGTGTTTCTCTACACCTAATAAACGGATTATGAAACAATAAATGCTGTCCCTAAAACATACCTGTCAGGTAAGTTATTGCTTCTTAGTTTTCAAAACCATCAAAAGGTACTTTGTACGTAATAACCACGTAGCGCCGTATATAGCTCGGTTAAGACCAATGCACATAATGGGAAAGATGTTCATTCCAAATTCAGAAAGTTTCTCGTCGTTCCGGTATAAATTTGATGAAAATACTTCAAGCTCCAACGGTGATGATTTATCTGAACCATTCAATAATTTTGAGCCTTAGTCCGGAATGCTGATTACTGGAACGTTATTTTAACACAAAATATATGATTTGATTAGTTCTTCGAAAACGAAAAAAATAAACAAATCACAAAAGTGTATCTACAAAATTTCTTAAAATTGTTTTATTGATTTACCACTAAGAAAATAGCTAGTCTTTTAAATTAAATTTGTGACAGCAAAAGTTTAAAAGTGTCAAAATATTCAATTTAGTTAGTTCATTTTAGTGTTTCTGCCATGACAATTTCGCCCCTTTTTCAGGCTTCCTGAAAAATATTAAAAACGTAGGTACTCTTTGCATTGTGACTAGCAAACTAGCAGTATGTAACAACGTTTTTCTCTGCGTTTTGCAAGCGACTTTAATTTTGGGACGATTGAGGTACGCTCGATGCCTTATTCATCAGAATGTTTATGCAAATTTACCATCAATCAGCATTGAGCTTGAAAGAGCGTATATAACAGCAGCAAATATCGCCACTAAAACTCTAGCCTGCCTAAATAACACAACCCTCGGTGAATTAGGTTTAAGAAGGTAAAGCAGAAAAACAGAAAAAATGTGATTTTTCAATCAAATTGATTTTTAATTTTTAATCAAAGATTATTTAATGAAAAATCAATTCCGGGATTGATTCCGGATTTCCGGAATCGTGAGCATTCAAATTCGAATATTTCGGAATCACATTTTTGCCAAAAATTGGATGCCCTACTCAATCGTCACAGTTTACACTTTTTAAACATGGTAACTTACTAACACAAGGGCATATACATCTTAATTGACTAAATCACTATTTATTTAGCAAAAAAAAAATTTAATTTTAATTAATTTACTATTTTTTTATCTTAATTTTTAATGTGCACAAATAATTATGAATAAAAATTTGTATGCACAAATAATTTTGAATAACCTGTATTTTTTCCTGGAATTAAAATTAACAAATTTTGTTTACTGAATTATAAAGCAAAATAATTAAGCTAACTAAATAAAAATTATTAGTTTGAAAAAGATTTTTATTTATATCAATTTTAAACAAGTTTGTGTGGCGTTGCATTAAAATTGTATACTGCACAAATAATACGATAGTACAGCTACACAAAATACAGAAAACCTGTCAAAGCCAGAATCTTTCCTTAGTGGGACAGAATTAGTATTAGAACGAACTCCGTAAATTCTGATAAATGAAATTATTCTCGAACTAGCACATTTTCAATGTTTCCAGACTTTAGTATCGGACGTTACGGTACTAATTTTACTTTTGAAAGAAAACAACGCTCGCGTCGTCCGACGCGACGGGCTTTTTCGTAGACTTCTTTTATTTCCAAGTTTGTAATATTATTTATGCAAATAAAAATAGCGGCACGAAAGCTTATTGGAAAGTTTAACTACGCATATATACATAAGTAGTTTTAATTTTGATGTAGTGGTTTCATTGCATTAATAATGATATGTGAGAAACTGGGAATTCAAGCTGAAAAAAGCACGATGTTGAAAATGATTGTCTGCTTATTCGAGTATATAATACTAGTTATACTATTCTCTGTGTAAATATCATTACAATATAAGCTTGTTTCACATGAAATACTAAAAATGGCTAGAAACCAAAAGGAATTAATACGAACAAATTTACCCATTTGTTGGTATATCCTTCAAAATTTGAATTGTAATATCAAAATGTCATTGAATAAGATAAACACATCGTAAAATTAAATGAAAATAGAAAAATGCCAAACTAAAGTAATAATTGTTTTTGTTTTGTTTGAGTGCGCAAACATTTAATTTTATTTTGATATTAAACGAAATAAAATTTTTTGTTGTAAAAAAACATTTCATTGACATTCAAATTATCTTTAATATACTTATGAAAGGGCGCAGTTATAATTGTTTCATTTTAGTAATCCATATTCCAAGAAAACGTTCATTGCAAAAATCATGTTGTTAGGTGTTTTACACATTTATTTTTTATTCCGTAGGTATAACAGAAACACCCACATACTCACAGTTTAAAAAAAAAAACCAAGGATATTTTGTATTTTTACTTTCTTTAGCGATGTCATATTAGATAACCGCACTGATGCTAATTTATTTATCCATGTTACCGTTAATTTTTCTTTTTTACGTAAATAGTTTTACCTTGAATAGGTTTTATGGTTTCAAGGATATGACTTAAGATCATTAAATTTTACTTTTATTTCATTCTAAAAGTTATTGCAAATTTCGGTTTCTGTTCTTTGTTTAGGTCTTTGGTGGTATACTTAACTTTTTTTTTTGTGATAATTAAAGAAAGTAAAAAGAAATGGAGCGCATACACAGCATGATCTAATTTATTGTGTAACAGTGAAATTCCCATATTTCTTTTAATTTAAGGAAGTGGCTTAGTAAAGTTAACTATACAAGGTGTTTTGTTTCTTCTTGTGTTTCTTAAATTTTTTTTTTTGACCATTTGTTATATTCCTTCGTTCTTGTATGTACCGGTATGTACGTATATGTAATATAGTTTTTATTATTAAAACCACCTGCCTGTTTCTAATTTTCACCCTGATTAAAATTGATTTATTATAAATAGGTATAATTTGAAGGTTGATGGTATATTTTAAAATAAATAAATATAATTTTGCAGCTATTTTAAATACATAACAAAAAACATTCGAAAAATTCTAGACAACAAAATATCGTACCATTATAAGAAGACAAAACAAATCTTTAAGTAACACACAACGTACAAAAAAAAAAAAAAATTATAATATAAATTTCAACTGAAAGTTGTTACATTTTTAATTTATTACTTTGGATAACAAAACTCGTATTTCAAAAATAAAACTGAAAGAACAAATTTGTTAATTTTTATTTTTTTTTTTACTTCTTAAGGAATCTAAAAAAAATATATATAGAAAGAATTATAAGACAAATAAATAAAAAATAAAATGTAACAAATAAAACAACACCATTGCAAGAATATTAAAATAATTATTATAATAATGCACAGTGACACACCAACGTATTTCGTTAAGGAAACTAAAATTGTGTGTATCTTCGTAAATGGTACAAAATGATTTATTACCCCAGATTATTGGAATAATTTTCTTTCTTTTATAAAACTAAAACTTATAAAAATATTATAAAACGTGTTTTTCGAAAAAGGATTTAAAAAAGCCGCTTGCCTATGATCGTACAATTTGGAAGTTCAATTTTTAAAAACATCTTAGCGGCCTAAACTGCTTCAAAGTTGTACGTTTTGAAATTTGACCCATATATTTATAAGTGAAATCTTCGAATTTCAAGTTTACCAAACCAATATTATCTTGCTAATATCGTGCGTGAAATTTGTCTTAAGTTGTCCTAAAATTTATTAAATGTGTTAATTTAAAAATCTGGATATTACGAATTTATTTAATTCATACTGAAATAATGAAAATCATGTTTGAGTTTGTTTAATCCTACAGCACAAATTGTAATTTTTTCTACGGCATGATATATTCTTTGCTGGCATGTTTTAACTTTGATATTTTCGATATTCGGTGAAATATCGAAGATATTTTGTTTTTTTTTATTTAAAATAAATTGTATTAATTTATTTTATGTAATTACCATCTAACCTCCTGGACTAATGAGCAGTTTGTTTCTGACTTAATTTTTTAACTTTTATTAATCTATGGCTTCTTCCCATATTGGCGTTTTATAGTGTCAGGTAAATTATAGTAAACTACATCTTTGTAGTAGATTTTAGATCAGCACAATGTTGTTTAAGCTAACAAATACACCGGCTCAAAAGGTTTGGTCTTGATAAATATTTCGCAGACAAAAATATTTTCGATGAAATATAAATGCTGCGTTCCATTTTCGCTAGCAAAGTACTCACAAGTACTTCCCACTGCTTTCAACTACTCTTGCTTTTGTACATGAGTAGTTCGCCGGCTTTGACTTTTGATTTTTGCGTTCCATTTACTATCTATATTTTAGTACTTGTAAGTACTTTACGAGCGAAAATGGAACGCAGCAAATGTCACATGTTTCCGCATCTAACGATTATCGCAAACAAAAAATTCTCTTTGTAGAAAATATCGCATACAAATAGTTCGCCAAAAATTTAATCGCTTTACGTTGTGAGCAATAATTTGACTTGTAATTGGGATACAACAGGAAGAATTGTTTAAATTCTGGAAAAGCGGGGGTTTGGCAGCGGCAGCCCGCATCCCCTAAGGTATACAACGAATTACAATTACATTAAAAAATTGTTATTTTTACAAAAGTTGCTTTGTTATCATTTGTGGTACTATCAGAAGAAGCGATAAGGTCGAAAAAATCCCTTTGATATGTGTTGCAAAGTTGACGAAGCAATTATTGTTAATAAAAATCTTGAAAATATTAATCTTTGTTAGTATAAGAAATAGCTATTTGGAAAAAGATTTTTTTTTAAATATTTTAAGATTTGTGGTACTATCAGTTAAAGCGATAAGAGCGATAAAAACTCTTTGATCTACGTCTGCAAGGTTAAAACGAAACAAATTATCAAAAAAATTACATTTTTCATTTACATTATTATTGACTTGTGATATTTGTGTTTGCGATATTTTTGCCTTGTACTTTGTATATGTATAAGCAAACATTTTTTTTGCTTACTTCCCAAAATAAAATCCCAAATTTCCCGTATACGTATATATTTTATGTATGTGGTGGTAATTTATTTGCCTAAATGTCATTTACAGACAAAAAAAATTCAACAATCTTCTTTTAGGAGAAATTCATTATTCAATTTAATTTAAAATAATCCATTTAGTCCACAGTACACATAATAAGGTAATATACTCCGATGTTTCATTTTCGTTCTTTCTTGCGCATCTATGTAAAAAAAAAATTTAATATGGCGGACATCGTGACCAAACAAATCGTGTTTGTTAGTTTTGCGTAATAATTTTGAGTGTTGAGTGAATATAATTAAAATTTTGTGAAAAATTCTACTGACTTTAATTCAAAATAATTAACAATGTATCATTGTTTAAATATTTCATAAACTTTCAGTCACGATCTCCGCCATTGTTGTTGTTGAAATTTTTTGACATCCTGCGCAATATATTACCTTATATATGTGTACTGTGCATTTAGTCAGCTTTCAAAATGACTAAAATAAAAACCGTTCATTGGTTTTACATTTTGATGTTATGGAAAATAAAATAAATAAAAGGCCCGTTCGAAAATATTACATACCGTCAGTCGCACAAAATTTAACGTCGAAATCAGTTCAACAAAAATCAAAAAACCAAAGTGCGAATATGGTTTCTAGGATGTCTGTTGTATTGGCTTTATACTGGAAATTACTTGGAATGTTGCAGCACGTTTCAATGAAGAAATCTTTTCAACAAAAATCAAAAAACCAAAATGCGAATATGGTTTCTAGAATATCTGTTATATTGACTTTATACTGGAAATTTCAAAAGGTCGATCCCTGGGGTCGACGATATGAATAACAGGCAATATGTATATGGAATGTTGCAGCATGTTTCAATGAAGAAATCTTAACATAAATTTCTACAAATATATTTCATCGCGTGGATGGCAATGATGAGAATGTACGCTGCGGAATTTCTACCGGCATAAAAAGATCCATTGTTTCCCCGGTCCAACGTCATTCCAGCAATTGAGAATTGTCAACGGCGTCATATATGTTATTGCAGGACGACGGACACTGGGATGTATGCCTTAATAATGGGTGGGAAATATTGGTGAAGATATTTTCCGTCGAATATGCGAGGAAAATTCAAATAGAAACATATATTTTACAGCAGAAATCTACAACGAAGCGCTGATAATAATTGAAGATTTTTGCTTAAAAATCACGAACAAAGTTCACAATCAATTGGGAATGCCATCACCGAATCAATCTGCTGCTGCTTCGTTCGATGTAGAATTGTATCGTGAACAAAATTACAACACGGGTGATCTTTTGTCATATGGGCAATCAAATGTTCCGAAGCTAACGCTTGAGCAAAGAGCCATTTACGATCATATAATGTAACCTATTAACAATAGGGTTTTAGAAATTGTTTTCTTAAATGCACCAGGAGGAACTAGTAAAACGTTCCTAAAAGCATTGATTTTGGTAGCAGTTCACCCCAAAATGGCATAGCTTTAGCTCTTGTGTCATCCGGAATAGCTGCGACATTGCTACCAGGTAGAAGAACTGCTCATTTTACTTTGAAATTGCCATTGAACATGTAATTTATTGAAACTCCCAAGTGCAACATTTTCAAAGCATGCGGCATAGGAAAAGTGTGGCAGAAATGCAAATTATTTGCATGGAAATATTAAACCATTTGGGAACGCAATCGTATTGCTTGCAGGAGATTTCAGGCAAACATTACCTGTAATTCCACGATTGATACCAGCGGACGCAATAAATAAATGCCTGAAATACTTTACAAAGACGCTGAAATTAACTACAAATATGCGTGTACAGCTGCAAAACGATGGGTTGGCTGAAATATTCTCACATCAATTGCTGGAAATTGGGAACGAAAAGGTGCCGGTTGATCTGACCTCAGGGCGAATTTCATTGCCTCATAACTTCTGCAATTTAGTGACGTCAAAAGAAGAATTGGCTGAAAAAGTATTAACCAATATTCAAACCAATTATAAGAATCATGATTGGCTGAGTGAACGAGCTATTTTTGCCGCCAAGAACAAAAACGTCTACGAATTTAACAATGTTGTTCAGTCTACAATTCAAAGCGAGGCAGTCACATACAAGTCGACCGACACTGTTGTGAAAGCAGATAAAGCGAGTAATTATGCTTTGAATTTTTTATTTCACTGGATCTGCCAGAAATGCCACCGCACGTCATGCAATTGAAAATCGGCATGCCAATTTATATGTTGCGAAATTTCAACCAGTAAGCTTTGCAACGGCACGCGGCTTGCAGTAAAAAAAATTAATAAGCAACGTCGTAGAAGCAACAATCTTGGCAGGACCATTCAAAGGTGAAAATGTATTCATTCCTCGCATTCCTATGATTCCAACGGGTATGCCATTTCAATTTAAGTGGTTAAATTCCCAATTCGATAGACGTTTTCAAGCACCATCAACAAAGCTCAGGGCAAATCTTCAATTGTGTGTTTAGATCTAGACACGGATTGATTTCTATATCTACACACAGACAATTCAATTTAATTGAAACGTGCTGCAACATTCCGTATACATATTGCCTGTTATTCATATCACCGACCCCAGGGATCGACTATTTGTAATTTCCAGTATAAAGCCAATACAACAGACATCCTAGAAACCATATTTGCATTTTGGTTTCTTGATTTTTGTTGAAGAGATTTCTTCACTGAAACATGCTGCAACATTCCGTATACATATTGCCTGTTATTCATAATATCGCCGACACCGCGGGGATCTCCCGTTTGAGGTTTTTAATACAAAACCTAAGCAGTAGGTATCTCAGAAGCTCTTATCGTATATGAATCTTTTGACTTTTGTTGAGCAAATTTTTCGTTGAAACTTGGTGCATCATACATACTTATATTGCCTGTTTGCGACCATTTGGCATTTTTATTTCAAAGCTTATAATAATTAAACGACCCTAATAATAATTTTTTTGTGATTCTTATTTTATAAGCAACTTTTTGGGGATTTATATGCAACTTTTGCTGCACAAAATATCGCCTGAATGAATGCAATTTGTACAAACACATACATACATATTTTTTGTTATTTGGGAAGAATTTCACTTCGGTAACGCTTTGCTATATTTTTACTGCTTTGTTCTTATTGCGATATTTTGTTTTCGATAATAACGTAGGGATCCTATAAATTTGAGTTATTGCTGCAAAGAAACAAAAACGGAGTTTCCCAGACTACAATTCAGTATCACATAGTATCCCACCGGTCGGATACAATTTTCCTTTATCCAAACGGTGTATTTATTTTAGACATCGTTTACTTTTATCACACAGTGATAAAGTGTGTGATGCCATCTGTTTTCAATTTTTAGTTTTGTTTTCTAAATTGATTAACAAGGGTATATTGGAATTGGCAAGATATCCAAAATTAGCACCTTTAATTCTTTTAATAAAGTCATCTACAGAAATTAATTAGGCACCTCTCTTTAGTTAAATACAAAAGAAATAATTTCAGTTCATATGCCCAATGCCTTCTAGTACGTCGGGCATTATGTCCACACTGTGTGATTCGAACGTTATTAAAATCATTTAAATGGCAAAATTTCTGGAGTCCAAAATCTCTACCAGCAGCTGTATTCTGAGAAAACGTAACTTTGTGATTTACGTTTTTTATGACAGTTAAAAACGTGAATCGCAAATTTAACGTTATTTCCTATTCTGAACGAAGAAAAACGTTCACGTTCCTAACGTTAAAAAAACCCACGTTTTTTTGGTTGGGTTTTTGAAACGTTTTTTCATTTGTATGACAAAGAAGTAAATAATTTAGCAAACACTTTGTATTTTGAATTAGTAAAACGAATATAATTTGGTTGCCGTTAAATTTTAGAATTTCATGATTAAATTAACAGTAATTTAGAGAACAGACAAGAGAAAATGCGACGCACAATAGAGACAAGCAAACAGCGGGATAGAGGAAGTACTGCGATGATTTGTACTAAGTAAACGAATATGTAATGTTAATGTCTTATTATTAGTATTACCAAATAATTTATTTGAATTTTTTTTCGATTTCGTATATAAAATTCAAAAGAAATTCGAGCACGGTTCGGCCAATCCGGCAATGTCATTATTACTAAATTGTAATTTTTTGTTGTATTCGGTGAAACCATCACTATATATTGTACAATACATATAATGTAAAATTAATAAATAATGAGTTCAGCGGGCTTCATAAAATGGCCAGTTTGCCAAAAGATATATTTTTCCTATTATAATCCTAAACTGACGTGTATAATATTAAAATCGTTGCCAAATGACATAATTTGACAGAACATTTTTTCTGTTTTCCAGTTTTCTATGTTTTTTCGATGTTCTTGAACGTTTTTTTTATCGGAATAGGAATTTGACAAAAAAGAAACGTTCACGTTAAAGAATATCGAGTTACACGCCACGTTTTTTTTACTTTTTTTCAGAATACAGCTGCAGGAACGTAAAGATTATAATCGTTTCTATTTCGCAACACCCCTGGTTCAAAAGTTACTGATTTCTCTAAATCTTTTGAGTGGATTCTACAGAGGCGACAAAAATAATTTGAGTTAAACGATTCATATAACCCATACAAACTATTCACTGAAATAGTGTACCCTTATTTTAATTAAATCTTCTTTATATTGAATGGAAATACCTTCTGTTTCGAGTGTTTTAATATCATGTACAAGGGGTTCTAGAATGAGGTCGTAGCCGTATTGTTTTACATTAGCATTATGATGGTTTTTAACAAGCTATTGTTGTGATAGCCAATATTTAAAATTGTCATATAAAAAGCTATAATTTTGTGAATACCTGTAAAATGAAAACTCGGGCTAGATGAACACAATTTGTGTTTTTTAAAGTAACAACATTGCGTGTAATGATATTTATTACTGTCACCAGAATATTCTTTTAAAATTTTACTCGTAAAATTTTCATTTTCGCAAAGATATTTTACTGTTTCTAAAATTCACACATAGGAAAAGGTATTAATGACAGGACGTTGACAGTCATGAATGCTTTATTCCTGGTTCCATATCCTATCATTGCTTACGCCTAAAGCGATTTCCTTCGGTGAACGAACTTTAGCAAATAATTCGTTATTTCTTAAATATTTAGTTTTCTGGATTTGGAACGGGTTTCTTAAAATATGTAATTCCGGTTGTAAAAATTTATTCAATATCTGATAATGCTCGCTCGCTATCAACTTTTTACGAATTTGTAATTCTATTAGTTGAGTGAAACACGCAAAGGATTCTAGTATCACATTTGTTTGGTGATAATTTAAATTTAATTGCATTAGTTTTTCTAAAAGGGTCTAACTTTTGTAAAATACTCGTATCATGAATGAAATTTGATTAGTATCAACAAGTAACGGCTTCCACAACACCTGAATTATTAAAATCATTGCTTGAATCTACATTACTATTGTTATCTATATTGTTTAAAGTCAAAGATTTGTGTTTACTAACAATATGTTTAGTTAGGCCACTGTAGGTTTTAAAACTAACTTCACAATTTTGATCTCCGCACAGAAGATTAGATTTAAAGGTTATGGTAGGTATGTATAAGTCGTAAATGTCTGATATACAATTTATGGTCTTTATAGGTCTGGACACATTGTTTTATTCGAACTCGTAGATATACAAAAATTCAATAAAACAAAGAAAGAAATTAAAGAAAATTGTCAAATCCTGTTCGATTAAATAAAACTTAAGATTCATTATTTAAAATATTTTTTAATTCTTTTAAACTGGGGGTTAAAGTTGAATGCCCCATTTTTAAAATTCCTTCCTGAACAAATAAAAGGAAAGAATCCAAGTTTTCCGGGTACTTGCAATTGAAAACGAAGTATTCCTTGAATAATGACATAAAGTATTCTATACACTCAAAAAAATAATTGGAGTAAATTTGAAAGAATTTCTTCTGACAAACCGCAATAAACCAAAATCATTAAATCAATAAAAATTAATAAAGCAGACAAAATTGTTTGTGGAAATTATGAAAAATTTGTTGGTATGAAGAAGGTTAGGTTAGGTTAGGTTGAAGTGGCTGCTATCGCACACTTAGGCCAGCAATGGCCCGTTGTGATACCACAGGATCCCATCTCCCCATTACTCCCGTTGAAACCAACCAGAGCTATTTATATAGCGTAATAAATCTCGCACTCCACAGTCCGCGAGTTCCGAAAGGCTGTCCATACCGTACACACCCAAATACTTATGCCTTCTGTATGATAGCGCCGGACATGAGCATAGGAAGTAGAGGTGGAAAACTATCGACAATTTCAACTATCGATAGTATCGATAGTAACATAAAAAACAATCGATAGAAAACTATCGACCCAAATTAAAAGACTATCGATATACTATCGATACTATCGGATAATAAATTTATAAACTTTATTCAATTACATATAGGTTGACTACAACCAGAAACTATAAAGTCAAGGGAGGTTATTATAATCGGAAAGTTCCCAGTTTCCCACTTTGTTTTAAAAGCAGCCAATCGTTTTTATGTAAGAAAATCAGCATCTCAACATTTTTTGGCTTTCAGACCGTTTGGGATCGTTAATTTGACTATCATATAAAAGGAATGACAACAAGAAAAACGTAACTAAAGTTATATCGCATAATAGCAAAACCCTCTTGTACGAATAAAATATCAATATCGACCTATCCAATTAAGACCATGAAAACGTCAGTTATAGTTTTAAGGGAATATGATTTTTGGACTCTACGATGTCGAATTATTATTATGATAAAATCTTAAAGTATTATCTCTAAAATTGCTAAGATTATGACTGATTTTATATTCTTAAAATAATGCGTTTTTAACTAAAAATCCAGTTAAAAAAATTCAAAGCCACTTTATAATACTCTTCAGTATAAACGATACAATTAACGCTTCATAAACGATACAATTAAAGTGATCCGCTTATTCCTAGCAGCGAATAGAACTAATTAAACCTTTATACTGCTCTCCTGAAAAAACAGTATTTTTCACTTATCATATTCTGGACAACCTCGTCAGTTGGACGTGTATTTTGTTCTCTAAAATATTTTTTTTTTCTAAATTTATTTGATTTTTTTTTCTCATTAATTAAACGAATTGGACAATTCCTAGATATATCACTGTGTAACAACACGAAGCATTACTTGCAAAAAATGGAGCCGAAAAGAGCATTTTAAATCGTGATGCCTCGGCCACTGTAAGCAGACTTTCCAAAAGCTGAGGAATCAATGCAATCAATATTGGAAATAGTGCCAACGGCATCTAGCAAAGATACAGGTGAAGGAACTCGATGGATTTGATCAGGCGGGCTGCGATCTAACCATCATAAGCGAGCCGTTCTATTATTAGGTTATTCGTATATTTTGGTATGCACTGTTGTGAATGAGCAAACGCTCAAAATGGAGTGTGCCAAAAATATTATAAATTTCTATAACTAAATAAAAATATTCTTACTTGGATAGGTCGATATATCGATAGTATATAAAAAGTATCGATTGTTTTCGATAGTACGAAACTATCGATATATCGATAGTACTATCGATAGATTTCCATCACTAATAGGAAGTGTTCCAAAGTCTCCTCCTCCTCTTCGTCCATGCAACTTCTACAAAAGTCATTCGTCTGTATCCCCACCCTTCTCGCATGCTCCCCAAAAAGGCAGTGACCTGTCATTATCCCTACGACCAATCCTATTTCTTGTCTTCCCAGGGATATTAGTACCTTGGAGCGCCGCAATTCCAGTTTTGGCCAAACTTGCTTTGCTACCCTGCACGTGAGAGTGTTGATCCACCTCTCATTTGTCAAGGCGATTGCCCTTTTACTGAGCGCCCATTTTAGCACTGCAATAGGCCTCCCCAGAGCTACCATTTCCGGCTGCATCTGGAGAGTCGTACCGTACCTAGCTAGTTCGTCCGCCCTGCAGTTCCCCGTGACGTCCGAGTGACCCGAGTGATTTTTATTGCTGGTTTCATTAAGTCGAAATATTTCAAGGAATTCGGGAATGATCGTTGTCTAAAAAAATAATAGATTCTAATATAATTCTTCAAATATCCGGTAAATTAGTGCACGTATATTTCATCTTAGGTTTAATTATAGCCACAAAAAATTAAATGCCACAAATCTGAAACTCGAAATCTATGCTAAAATAACAAATTTGATGATCGCAATATTCAAAACTACGAGATTGATGCCTCTTTGGAAGAACTAAAACAAACTGGAGTTCAGAAAAATTCTATTTTCAATAGTATTAATTCATTTCACGTTGTAGAAAATTATTTTGTACACATAATGCATGACATATTTGAAGGAATTTGTCATTTCGACCTATGTCATGTTCTAAAATTTTACACAGAAAAGGCTAAAATATTCTCGCTAGACATATTAAATAACCGAAAACAAAATTTTAACTATGGGTCAATTGATATAGGTAATTTATCACCAGAAATATATGCGAATGACTTAAAAAAGGAAAATTAAAAATGACAGCGAGTGAAATGAAATGTTTTGTTTATTATTTACCGTTAATGATAGGAGATTTAGTACCCAAAAATGACGAAATTTGGGAATTAATAATAACTTTAATTCAAATTATTGACATTTTGCTTTCAAGAAGGTTTAATAAAGACAAATTAGTATTGCTGGAAGAACTTATTAAAGAACACCACTCAATATACTTAAAATATTTTAATGACACTTTGAAACCAAAGCATCATTTCTTGTTACATTACCCTAAAGTGATTGAGTTTTCAGGTCCACCTAGAGACTATTGGTGCTACGGATTTGAAGCAAAGCATAAAATTTCAAAAAATTATGCAAAAGCAACTAATTCGAGAAAAAACATTTGTCTCAGTTTAGCCAAAACGGCGCAACTAAAATTTTCACATTTCTGTACGACCTCCGCTGCACGTAATATTTTCTTAGAATCAAAACATTTATCAAAATCTACACGAAATGTGAACTATTGCATCAAACTCAATCAATTAAAAGATTCATTTGATTGTTATTTGATTGTTAAATTTAAAAGGTGAACATAAGACTTCATTCCTTAAGAAACTACCAATTGGATTCCGTGTGAAGCTGGATGCTGAATTGTTGGAGATACAGCTATCGGAAGCGTGTTCTTTATCCAATCTATCGACCGAAAGCGATAGAGAAGTGTTTTGTATTACACCCGGCCCATCAAACACAACAGACTCCATTGAAACACAAAGCTTTAATTTGGACATTAATTTAGTTTTAAAAGAAACATCTTCTGCTCAGGATATTTTAAAATTGTATGCAACAAACGATGAGTTAACGGATGGTTTAAGAAATGTATTGGTTGATAAAATATCAGATTATTTAGTAAAACATAATATTAAGATGTCAGTAGGAATTGCAGAAAATATTTCCAAAAATATAGTCCAACAATTTCCATCAGAAAAAGAGGTATTGATATAAATAAATCATATAAGTAATTATACAACTGCGATCAAAAATCATTTCAGATTTTCAAGACTTTTTTATTAAAGCAATAAACAATTTTATTTGGATTGTTAAGCCTTCAGCGTCAAGTAAAGTTCGAAATTATCATGAACTTAAATCACTAAAATCATACTATAACTTATAGTATGTCTATAATCCGTAGTTCACGAAAGATTTTTTGAAATTTTCAATTAGTATTTTATTCTATATTCAAAGAATTTTTTTTTCAAAACTAAATCATTTTCTATAATAGGACGATTCGATTAGTTTCTAAAAATATTATCACGAAATAAATTTAATGTAAAACCTATTTCGTGATAATAAATTTAAAAAAAAAATTTTTGCCTATATAGCAAATAGCTTCTTTAAATTAAGCAAATTTTTTTGTTTGCTGTATGGCTGAGATAAACTCTACACGAACGACGTGACTATCTAAAAAAAATTGTTAAACTTTGAAATTTTGTAACTAAACAACAACTAAAAGTTAAAATTCAATCATCTTTTTGTTAATCGGGTCTGAGTCGCGCTAAGAATGATTGCTTGTATACATTTTCATTGTATAACATTTTTTTTTTTACTTAGTAACGTCGGTTGCGTCGAGTTTACCTCAGCCATTACTTAAATCATGTGGAGCTTTATCAAATGCAATCTTTAATATATTTTATTATATTTATATAATGTATTTCTAAATAAAGATTTATCCATATTTCAGAGTTTATACTTCTTCAAGCAAACTGGAAAAAAACCATTGGGAAAAATTTACGCCAAATACTTTAACAAATTATGCTCTCTACAAAATCTAGGCCTTAGATGTAAACGAAGTCCGTCATATAATACTTCACAAACTGTAAATAAAAAAACTAAAACCATATTTGCCGTTGAGGAAAATATTGATGAACATTTGGAAAGCATTTTAAAAAACCACTGCAGTTGGGCTGAAATTGAACAGCATTGGGAATTAACATCGAATTATCGATTAAAAGAAATGTATGCTGCTAATTCGACGCAGGATGTATTGTCAAAATGGTTCCAATATAAAAAACCATACGGCTATAAACTTGTGAGTTTAATTTTTTTACATTTTTTGTAACTATGAGACTGAGATGATTTATTCCTATTATCATTTTATATAACAGGTAGAGATTGACTTTGGAGCCATGTTTCCGAATATAACTAATGTCGACTTAAAATTTTCTCATTTTATGAAAGTGATGCTTCTTATTTTTGATCAACAAATAAAAGATAAAAATGCACGATTACTTTTGGATTATCTTGTCCTTGTGTGATCTAACTACTATTTCCGAAAGTAAGTTATTGAGTTTTTGGATTTTTTTAATAATATGTGTTTTGATTGTTTATTTATTTTTTCTCAGATGGATTCAATACGTCTGTCTTGTATTTATTGCATTTTGTATTGGCGCCTACTTCGAAGATAATCAAATATGTCGAAGGAGAAAATCTACATATTAAATATTCGATTAAGGATTCTCAGAATTTGTTTATGCTAATTGGTGCTACTACTGCCGATATTGAGGAAGCTCTACAGCAAAAAATCAAACAGAATTTACCCATACAGCCATTTAGTTTAATTAGAGGATCTATATTAAAACCTGAAGATATTTTGGTATATTTTGATGGTATCCTTTATCAACTATACTCGATTTTACGAGCACTTGAAATTTGTTTCAAAATTTTTTATGTCTTCAATTTGAGTTACCCGCTCTAGTTTTGAGTTTTATAAAACAATATTTTTTTGAAACAATTACCACTAACCAAAATGAGAAAAATCATCCAGCGGTTAGTCACCTAATTAATGAGCTAGACAAAAGGTCTGCTCAGTAATAATAATGTGTTATTTCCAATATTTTAAGGCTAAATGAATTAAGATAAATCATTATAATTTTGATATAAGTTATTTTAACTTCTATCAATAATATTTAATTAATAATTAAATGTAATTAATAGGAATTTTCAATTATTATTTTTTGCTTTACTACAACTCACTATTGTTTTATTTTTAAGTTTAAAACCAAAGTTATGAAAAAAAAATAATTATGGGACTGGATTATGTACCTGAAATAATAATAAAAAGTAATTTTATTCTTTAAAATAAATTAAATTGTTTTTATTTACTTAGTACTTACCAAAATCTTCTTACAAAATACAAATTTGATAGAAACTTACCCTTGTTTTGATAAAATTTTATCAGTTTCATAAACTAAGCTTACAAAAAAATTTATTGAATTGAAAACTAATTTTGTTTGTTTGACGCAAGTTTATTAATTTTACAAAAACAATTTGTAGTAAAATTAATTAATTGATTGTTAAAATAAATAAAAAAGTTTATTAAAATAAAAAAATTCTATAAATTTAATTAAAATTACCATAGTTATAATAAACAAAATCATCAATATAACACCACTTCTTAAGGAATGAATTTAACAAATTTTTGTTAAATTTTTATTAATTTAATAAAAAAGTTTGTTGGCGCTATATTAATTGCTTTTTTATTGTAATAATCACTATTTTCCTCAATTTGACCCCATTTTTTCTCTGAGTGTACCGATATTAAATTATTTGTTAGTGGCAACTCATTTCCGTCTATCTTGATGCTCCTTGAATTAGGTATACTTTTCCTCTACTTTTCTTTATAGTTAAGTGCGGATGTATCGAATTATGTTCTGATAGTATTATTAGTATTTGGAAGACAATTGGTTTCGGTATAATAGTCCCCTTTCTAAAATAAGAAATTGATACATCGATGAATCTGTTTCTTCCCATATAGGTTCGGCACAGTCTCCACAGAATAATTAAAACATTGATATTACTATCAAATTCTGAAATTAAATAAAATATTTAAAAAAATAAATAGCAATTATTTACAAAAATATTTTATAAGTGTTCCTAAAACTTTTTCAAAAACTGTTAGAAATCTTAGCATTTGACAGAAATATTTCTGCTATATTTTTTTAAACGTTTGTACAGAGAATTTTAAAGTGATAATTTAATAAAAGGACAAATATTTATGTTTTATTCCAGGTGAAAATAAAAATAAGCAATGCGACATGTATTCGAAAGGTGACAGCTCAAAAAATGTATTTACTAGTTATGCATGTATTCGTATACACTTATATGAATTAGCGAAAAAAATAAAATGTTTAAAAATTATGAACACAAAATGATAAGATATGCTGTTGTATGATAAAATCATTTTTTACACTACCCAAGCGGAAAATCGATAGCATAATACATTCGTAAAAAGTAGGCATTGCTGGAAACTTTGGGTGCGATTCTGACGTTAAGACTATGAAGAGTATCACAGCTAAGAGACATTTTGTTAAGAGATTTTTTTTAAGAGAATCTCTTAATTGGTATTCTGATGATCACACTCTTAATATTTCTCTTCAAAACTTGTATATTGAAAATATTTGGAGACTTGTCAATTTGGACTTTTGTTTAAATCAAATAAAAAATAATTATATTAATTCAAAAATAAACATACTTTTAATAAAGTAAGTAATTTAAATTATAACTTTAACATGAAAGTATTTTATAATAATCATATATTTGTAATTTAGATGAAAAATTTATGCCAAATACGAGCCTCGCGGATAAGCCTATAGAACAGCTTGAGGCATACGTATAATTTTTAGAGGGAAATCCTCAATTTAATGCCGGGAGAAATACACCGGAAAATACAAAGTATTTAGACGAAAAGTGGTAAGAGTTGGCAGGGAAATTAAATATTTTAAAAGATCCTATAAAAAGTGGTAAAGAATGGAAAGCGGTAAGATATTTTTGATTCGAAAATTGCATTATTCGATAGAATTTTACATATACCTAAAATGTGACATATTTTTCAATTTTTAGTCCCTCACTCACTGGAAATACGAAAGAGCGAGCCCTACACTTATTTGGAATCCTCACAGTTCGCGGAGATAATGATATACCCGTAATGGGATTTCAGGTAAGGTCTACTGTTATTATTAGTAATAATTTGTAATTCATCACAATAAATTTTAGAACATAAACCATATTGGTTTTTCGGCAGATGACGAATCTAAGAAACGAATGATGTTACAGTATCATCTAACGTGAATATAATGTCCCCCTCAATACAGACCGATCCGATGCCACGTCAATCAATAGCAACATCATCATCTCAAAATATCACGAAAACGACAGTATAATTATTTTTCATCAGGCATTTCGGAATGCGTTGAAAAAATAGGCAAACTGGTGGATGATTTTGCTAAACAAGAAAGGGATTTAGCGGAACAACGTCTAGCTATAGAAAAACAAAATGCGGACGCCTTGACCTTAATGGCAGAAGCATTGTATGTATTGGCAAATGCTTTCAAAAATAAATAATGAACAAAATCTGACTATTTGTGGAGGCTGAGCACTTATGAATGAATTGTAATAATAATGAATTATGCTCTTAAATGAAAAATTTTGAATGTTTTTTTGTGATAAAATATAGTTAATGTTTTATTTATAAAAATATATAAATATGAATAATTATAGCGTATTGGCGTATTCATTACGTATTCGTCGACCCTCTGACAAATAATTTGTTCCGGTACGTTCGCTGAAACCATCTTCCTCTTCTTCGACACAAATTATGTCCTCTTCTGAGTCTTTATTAACCCCAAAATTCAAACGCATACTATTAATACAACTGTATATTATTAATGCGGCTTTATCTGGGGTATTATGAAGAGTTCGGCATTTATTCATACACCTAAAACGGGTTTTGACTACACCGAATGCACGTTCTACGGTCTTTCTGGCCCGAATTTGTGTGGTATTGAACTTTTCTTCCGATCTGCTGGTTGGTTTAGAGAATGGTATTAGCAGCAACGGCTCTAACGGATAACCACTATCTCCAATTAGCCAGTTGTACCTACAACTATCGTTTTCACCAGTCAGGTGTATTCTTGCCGGTGTTGTTTGCAAAATTGCTGAGTCATGCACACTGCCGGGATATTTTGCATTGACCGACAGGAATTTAAGGTCAGAATCCACAATCTAACAAAATGAAAGTATATAAAATATTATATATTATGTATAATTTGATATTTTTAGGTGTTTTTATGTTACCGCTTCCAGATTAATACTGTAGTACCCCTTCCTATTCATGTAAAGCCTTGCTGGTAGATCAGAGTAATTGGTGGGGTAATAATGCCAACATGGGTACAATAGATGGCCCCAATGACGCCTTTAATACCAAACTTCGTGTAGAATCTGTAACAATTAATTTAAAATTTTATTTGTATTTAAATTACATAATGTGTTTTACAAATATTTTACTCTTCTTTAATCGCATTCTTTTCTACCTGATCCGCACAAAATTTTATCTTGTTGCCCATATGTGAGACTACTAGTTGGCATATATGAGTTATATTTCTTGATATCCTCGGCTGGCTCATTGGAAAAAGTTAATTTGCCACTATGCCCTTTGATATGAGCCGTGGCCCAAAAAATGAACAGTTGACAACACCTAAAATAAATTTATTTATGAATTATTCAGTTTGGTAAATTTAAAATAAAAATATAAACAATATAATTAAAATAATACTAATCTGTAAAGCAAATGGAATATCGGATGTCTCCTCAGTCATATGATAGTAGATGCCTGGGATAGATTTTCAAAAGATAACCTTAAACTGGAAGGAAATAAATTTTTGAACAATAAAGGAACAAATGAGGAAAATGAAGAAGCCTGCGAAGAAACTAACTCATCATACATGCGTAAATGAATTAAATTTCCCAAATTTTGTGATATGTTTCAGAAAATTCCAGGATTTTTCGATTGTGATACAGAGGATGCACAAGTTCTCTAAAACGACAATTGGTTTTCAAATTTTCAACGATGATGAAATTATAGCGTATGTCCTAGACGATAATGATCGATGATGAAGATAGAGACGATAACGAAGATTGTTTAAAAATGAAAACTAGTCATGGTACGAGCAACAAGAAGACAGCTGCCCTACCCAACTTCTGCTTTTGAATCGATTACGAGATCCCCTTCAAAAAATTCGAACTAATCTCATTGCGAAAAAATTTATGGCTATAGCTGAATTTGTAATACATATGTACATTGTACATATGTATGTATGTATATGTATATATAAATAAAAATGTGTACACATTTCTTACAAAATATGTATGGTCTTTTTACTTATATGTTTGATTATCCGAACAACCCACGGTCCCAATTAGTTCGGATAATCGACGCTCTACTGTATATGATAAAAAAAACGTAAGAAGATTTTAAAATTTAAGGTGATTTACTATTAAACATTTTTATATACAGATTTTCATAAAAAAAATTTCATTCATAAAAAGGTGAAATATTAAAATCAATTTCTATACCAACAACTTTTTAACATTCAGCCTTTCGACACAATCGACCTTTCGCCATTCGGCCTTTCAACCTATTCGGTTCTTCGACCCTATCGGCCTTTCGACACATTCGGCCTTTCGACCCTATTCCGGCTAATTTAACTTAGAATTGTATAGGCTAACGGCTTCGTTAACTCTCATGAGTTCCGAGGGGCTGTAGATTTGAACTTCGAGGGACGTAGGAGCCGGGTTCAGCAAACATGTCACACTGCGTGCCGCACACAAAAATCAAAATAATTGCACTATTTTGTTAAGCAAGATTTTGTAATTGCAAATAAATACGTGGAATTGACCATGGAGCCACGATCAATTGTTCATCTGATCAATTGTCCACACGATCAATTGATCCACGATCAATAGTTCATTCGATCAATTGTCTCCACGATCAATTCTCCATACGATCAATTGTCCATACGATCAATTGTCTCCACGATCAATTGTTCATACGATCAATTGTATCCAAGATCAATTATTCATACGATCAATTGTATCAACGATCAATTGTTTCCACGATTAATTGTATCTACGATCAACTGTTCACGTTCAATTGTAACACGATCAATTGTTTACGATGCGACTAATAAAATAAACCAAGCAAAAGGTATTCCAGTACAAAAATTTGTGACTAAAACACCTTTCAAGAAGGTTATTCAGTCCAAATGCATAAAGGGCATTTCAGTCAAACTGCTTTCAGACCGAAATACCTTTTTTTCGATTGAAGTTCCTTTATAAACGAAGTTCTAGACATAATATTTGTATGCGAAATTTTATGACTGAAAGTCGTTTCGTTTTTTGACTGAATTATTTTTGACTATATTCCCCAAGAACAATTTTGTCTGGAATTCCTTTTTAATTGCTTGACTCAATTACCTTTTCAAAAGGTATTTCAATCACAAATGCAAAAGGAATTTCAGTCAAAAAAGTTTGACTTGAATGCCTTTTTAGATTTTTGATTGAACTTCCTTCTGAAAAAGCATTTCAGTCTAAAATATTTTGACTGAGTTACCTTTTAATTTTTGACTGAAACTCCTTTCTATTTTTGACTAAAATGCTTTTGACTGGAGCACCGGAGCTAACATAGTAACATATAGGGCTACGAAGGTATTTCAGTCAAAAAAAACTAACCAAACAAAAGGTATTTTTTTTTTTTCGCTGGCGCTACATCCCATAGAGGGATTAAGCCGCTTCATAGTGAAGTTTCATAACCATTTTTACAACGGATAATCAGTGATTAATTCATTGATCCTTACATTAACCAGCCGTGATTTTTTCATCACCCGCCGGGAATCGAACCCGGAACCTCCGGAGCTTAAAGCAAGCATGCTAACAACTGTGCCACTGGGGCGGTATAAAAGGTATTCCAGTCCAAAAATTTGTGACTAAAATTCTTTTCAAGAAGGTCGTTCAGTCCAAAACACAAAGGGCATTTGAGTCAAACTGTTTTCTGACCGAAATACCTTTTTTTGGACTGAAGTTCCTTTTTAAAAGGAGTTTTAGTCATAATAGTTGTATGGGAATTTCTATGACTGAAATACCGTTTGTTTTTTGACTGAATGGTTTTTGACTGAATTCCCGGAGAACAATTTTGCCTGGAATTCCTTTTTAATTGTTTGACTGAATTACCTTTTCAAAAGGTATTTCAGTCATAAATACGAAAGGAATTCTAGTCAAAATAGTTTTGACTTGAATGCCTTTTTAGTTTTTTGATTGAACTTCCTACTTAATAGGCATTTCAGTCTAAAACTATTTTGACTGAGTTGCCTTTTAATTTTTGACTGAAATTCCCGGAGCCAAAAAAAATTTATGCGCAACGCGCGGGTAAGCTTTTTTCTTTTCTAAGTGGAATTGTAGCCCTCGGCTTCGCCTCGGACTACAAACTTTCATCTGGAAAAGAAAAAAACACTTACCGCCACTTGGTACGCAAATAACTATTTCGCTTTATTTAAAAAATGCAGTTTTTTGAGATATTTTACTTTTCAAATACATGTGCGAATTATTTGTTTGAAATTTTAATCTAAATGAAACCCACTTCATTTTGATATTATGAATATTAGTTCTAAGCTCTAGGTGTAACTTACTGTCATCATTTTCGGTATATTCAGCGTAAATATTAATGTTCTTTGAATTTGCCAAGCTTCCAATATTCAATTTTAATTTAAATAAATATATCCTGTGCAAATCCCTAGGCCATAAGTTAATCGCGTAGGGTATTTGCGATTATTATTCGGAAATTATAAAACATAAATTATAACAAGCACTCCAAATCTGGGATATTCATTTATGGAAAATGTAGATTTTTTTAAATTTAGGGTTTTTGCCATTATTTTGAAAATGTCTGATAAATTTTTCTTGAGACAGGCCTGCTAAAGCCACCTCTTGTCGTCAATATGTTCCTCATCGTTTAAAAAATAGTTCTTTGAATTATTGCACCATAAACGGTTATTTGTCCGCAGACGGAAGGCAACAAATTCACCAGAATGTTCAGGATGGTAGAAGATTTTCTTTAAATTCAACAAACGTTTACGTTGGTACCACATATAAAGCAGATCAACCAATGGGAACAAATTTTTTGATTAATATCAACGGCGCTATAGTTTATATGGAAACATTTCTACTAACACCCCACAATCTAAAGCATTAAGTGCATTGTGGGGTGTCAGTTTGGTACTTCATTATTTACTCACGTTTTCAATGAATTGGTACTATTGGTTCGTCTGATTATATTTATTTGTGGTTATACTCATATAGAAACGGGATACATTTTCTCATATTACTTGATGCTCTAGAGATTGCAATACCGGCATTACCGTTATCGGTACTGGACCAAATTTTTTAATCTTTATACCGGTCCCAATCAGAATTACCAAATTTAGTCACCCTGCACAAAAGTGATTGACTCATATTGCACACTGATTTCAAGGCAAAATAATCTTCTAATACCGGTATTACCGGTAACGGTTAATACCTGTAACGGTAATATTGCAACCCCTAATGCTCCTGCAATAAATCTTATCTTCTGAATTTCAAATATGTTCAGTTGATATATGAACTTACAAATCGATCTAGAATGTGGTCTTCACAATTTTTGGAAATATTAATGATGTTCCTTGCGTCCATGAAGTTTTATTTTCTGCGAATGGATACGATCCATAAATTTCCACAAGATAACTGATAGCTATATTTACCAGTTTTACACAAAGTCTTTTTAGCTAATACATGCTATCATCATTTTAGCTAATACATGCTATCATCGAACAACTATTTTCGGTCTACGAATAACTTTCTCCTCTGCCAAGTCTGCTGTTTTAACATAATGTTTCAATTTTTTCAGTAAAATCACCTTGGCTGTTAGCACTGTTTTCATGATTTTTTTGAGGACTTCAAGATTGTTCAAGAACAAAATTAATGAAACGAAAAGTGTGCCACAATTATGATTTTCATTTATGATTAGGTGTTTTGGTTCTTAATTGGTCGTGAACAAATTATTATTGGTTATGTAAGCACAAACGGTATCAAAAAATATTTTCCAAGAGACAAGATAGCCTGTAATCGTCTCTAATGATTTTTTTTTCGCTGGCACTACATTCCAAGTTTCGTAATCATTTTTACAACGGATAATGAGTGATTAGTTCATTAACCATTAACATTAACCAGCCGTGATTTTTTCATCACCCGCCGGGAATCGAACCCGGAATCTCCGGAGCTTAAAGAAAGCATGCTAACAACTGTGCCACCTCTGTGCTCTAATAGGTCTTAAAATAACCGGCGTGACGATTAGGACTTAAATTATTATTATAAGTTCTCAAAACACAAAAAAGCACTTCGGCACGTTATTTTGATAGCTAAGTATATTGTGTCCGAAATTTTACTCATCGCAAATTATTTAAATTATCACAGCTTTTACTGATACAAAGGTAGAAAGTAACCGTCTCCGTGGAAACGACAAACTGAATTTATTATTATCGCCGGTATAATCTAACAAGTTAAACGTTGTTGGGGCGAATATTTATTTGAATAGTGTTATTCAATGCGCATTAAGAGTTCAGGATAACTCTATTACAAAAACAATATTTTGTTAAAGCTCAGAAATACCTTATTTTCCTAGACGATTTTCACTAAGAAATAAACATTTTCATGACTCGTGTTTTGTATTAAATAACTTTACATGTTTTAGACACATTTTCGTAAACACAAAACAAAAGCTCATAATTCTATAGACTAAACATGTAAATGAAAATAATTGTTTTCCCATATAGTTGCATAGTAAAGAAAAAACGTTTTAAACGTAGTAAAAAATATAGGCGAATAAAAAAAAATATTTTGAGCAATTTTAACTATTTAATACGCAAAAATGTTGAACTCAAATCTATACATAAAGAAGAAAAATTTAGGGATCAAAGCCAAATAGCTTAATATGCAGGTGCATGCACCTATGTGAGCGTTTGAAAATAAAACCAGGCCTATAGTATTTGAACGGTATTAATGAAATTTATAAAAAGGAAATAAATTATAATTTCGTTTCTTGTATATGCTGTAAAACAAGGCATGCACAAGCTGGAGCTTGATACTTCCAAATTCCAAAGTTTTACCAGTCTTTCTTTGCTCTAAGCTTTCATTATAGAAATACGCTATTATTTATTTATTTTTTCTTCTCTCTGAATTAAAATAAATTTTAATTAATTACATTTTTTTCGAGAAAAAAGAAAAATTAAATAAAATAAACTTTAAAAAATTTATCTTTCTTATATTACATTGTTGTATATATGTGAGGACCGGGGAGTTAAAATGTAACGTGGTTTTATGGTATGAGTGCTTTTGAATAGAAAATGTTTGCTTTTAATTTTTATATTTTGGAAAAATAAAATTTTTACGAAAACTTATGTAAATTTTCCAAACATTGTATGCGGTTAATTAGTCGAAAGATGAATGTTTGAACTTTTTTTTATGTGTGTGTGTGTGTGTGTTATGCTTTCTATTCTATAATGTTGTTGTTTTTATTTTAATTTAAAAGATATGTATGTATGTGTATGGGTCTATATATAAATACATAAACATAGAACTTTTAAAGCAACTTTGGTGTAAAGTTTAGTTAACACTTTGAATAATGAAAATTAATTTATATAATATTTTCCTTCTAAAGATCTTATAATTTTTGTTTTTGTTCGTTCGTATATTTTCGTAGATAAGAATGGATTATACAAGTTTTAAATCACTTTTAACTACGTTGGAGCTGGAGTATATGTATAAGAAATATTATTATGAGCACAGCACAGAAAGTTAACAAAAAATAAAATAAAATACGAATAAAGATAGGAGATCTATTGTCATACGACAAAAAAAAAATTATACATAAAAATTAAATTAATTGAAATGTTCAACAAGTTTTAATGTTTATTGTGATTTTTAATTTTAGGTTGCCTCTTGCCTGTATATTAAATGAAATTAAATAGGTTTCAGAGTTATGAATGAACGTGGTATGTTGAACACACATAATGGCGTAGTAAAACGAGTGAAATAATATTTATTCTCAATATTATGTATTATAAATTATTACTCTGTACTACAGGTGGGATATAATTTACTATTTTTTGTGTATGTGTGTGTATAGTTTTGATTTATTTTAAAGAAGTGTAATGAAACAAATACTGGAACAAAATTGTTTTATTATTTCCTATGTTTTACGAGTAGGTAATGGAAATATAAGAATTATTGATACAATTTCTTCCGGAAAACGAAGCGCTATAAAACAAAGATATCTTATCGCTCATTAAATACCACAACGTCATATCTAAAAAAAACCTCCGTTCAAAATAACAACATTTATTTTTTTAGGAAACATTTCACTTGGTTTTCCATGGTCCGTTGTTCCTCCTTACTAGTGTATTCCCCGAATACGGTAGGAATATTTAGGAAAACAGATCCAAGTATTCTATCTGAAATAAAAAATGATTTATTAGAAAATCAAATCATTGTTTCTCATAAAAATTATTACTTGCCTACTTATCTCTCAAAGAGAGCACACCATAGGCTGAAAGCGGCTATATGAATTTTAAATTTGTCTTTATTTACTTAGGAAGTTTCCACTCTATAAAGTAATTTAGAAAATGATGAATGACAATGTATATCAGTTAGAGAGCTTTTATTAAAAAGAAGCTTTTATTAAGAAATGTTCGTTCAGTTTCGTTAAATGGAAGTGTCAACTTAATACAGTGAAAATTATCGCGAAAAACTGAAGGAAACGTCAAAAATCTAAATTCTCTTTGGTGTAAATCATCTTGTTAACAGCTCATTGTGCATTTTTAAACTCAATATTGTTTATTTACATTCATATAGGTAAATTTAAAACCGAATTATCAAAGATTTTATAAATTGTAATATTAAATTATTTATTTTCAAATTTATGTATGTTCGAGTTATTTTCTTACGCCACAAGATCTGTGTCTTTTACTATTTATGTTCATGTCCTTTACGAATTTAAGGTTTTTTATAATTTATTTTTAAAATTCCATCATCGGCACGAAATTCTACGCAAATTTTATTAAAACCTGTGGTCACAAATCATAGTGGTAATTAAGTATAAAAACGATTATTTTGGTTGTTTGTAGTTACCGGATTATTACAATAAATTGATATGATATGAAATCGAATCTGGAGATTTCGAATTTGAGATAGTTAGTAAAAGGGCTAATCTCATCTTAAGCCATTATGATTTGTGACCACAAAAATATTAATGCGAGCTACCGTCACTTCAATACAATTGACAAATTGTGCTAGAATTTCACAACCCGACCTGTAAAATTTTCTGTAAGAAAAACTTTCGTTAAATTCTGTTACATTTTGTTACAACTGTGTTATGAAGTAATGCTCAATACAAATTAGGCAACGTAATGATATGAAAAATCATAAACGAAGAGTAAATAATTCAATCAATTACAAAAACAAAAACTCAATGTTTATGAAAATCATCGGTCATCGACCTTAAATTTAAATTTCGGTGTATGAAATAAACGGAAAGCCAATTTGTATGTACTCTGATGTACCCCTACCTCATTTAAATAGTGAAGTACACAAGTACATTTATTCAAATCGAATTCATAAAACATCTTTGGTGCACTATAGTAAATTTATTTGTGCTTAGTACAATTAAAGGTATATGAATGCATTTTGTAATATTTTTTTTTGTTTGAATTTGTATATTGGCAAGTTATAATTTTCAATTCAAATCGAGAGGCCAAAGTGAAAAGTTGTCCTGTGTTGATGGTGAATTTCCATCTAAAATTATATTATTGTATACATATTTGAAATACACCCTTTTAGTAAAGGAAGATATTGGTAAGCCACTATTGAATTTATTTCCTTTCATTAGCTGCATATGTTAGTTTTGTTTATAATTGTTCTGACGGTTTTTGACTTTTTTGTTCAGATTCACGTATACGTTAAGAAAGCATAAAATATTGCTTGTAAAGTAAGTTTACCCGTAAACGGTCAGAGGACAGGCGTCTCAGTTTTTATTTATTTTTATGAAAAGAATACCACAAATAAAAACACGTACATGTGCGCATTGATTATCTTAACGGAAAATT